>OY755244.1:6074285-6088373 GCA_963576725.1 Azorinus chamasolen
TTATAAACACAATTAATTATAAATAGTAATTAAATACCCCCACAAAAAAAATAATATAAAAAATAAACACAAAACCACAATTATGACATTAACATGTCAATCAAGTTTTCAGCGTGGGCAATATCTTATCAGTATGTGCCGTTGACTTTTCAATACCATATTAAATGTATTTAACCCTTTCACCGCGGGAAGCTAGTGGACCAAAGGGTTCACAAAGGAGCACTCTAATCAGGACCCGCACTGTTTGGCATAAACTCCTTTTCACACCTTTGCAAACATGCAGAGTAGACCCAGATCGTAGAAACCGTCCGATCAGGATCTGCTCTGTTTGCTTATACCATGATACTGGTGTGATTTTTACAGTTTTACAGTTTTTGTCACAAGGAAATTATTCCATTGAACATTTTATATTATGAAAATTCAGCTCATAAATATTTATGACATCAATATTTCTGACATGAATATTGATCAAGTACAGACTTCTCTTATGTAACCCCCAAATAACCGTTTAAACCTGGGTGCGAAAAGCAGATGGTAACTTAATGCGGGCGATAACGGTATGCAGGAAGCTTTCATAGGAGCTTTCTTCGTTACTTTCGCCCTGCATTAAGCAACCGCTAGCTTTTAAAATCATCCATCGTTTGTTATTAAGTGGATCTACTGTATATATATACCGGGGAACGCTTCTGCGCAGTTATTATTTTTATTGATCCATATCATATTTATACAGGGTGAATAATAATAACTATCAACTATGGTACATGGCAAATAGTAAGAAATAAAGACACAATGCATATTAATTAGATTCATCATTATTAACCCTTTCCCTCATATAAACGTGTTTTCATGCATTTGCAAACAGAGTAGACCCAGATCAGACTGCTTCTATAGGAGCCGTCTGATCAGGGTCTGCTATGCTTGCTAGTGGCTTTTGAAAGCTCTCTTTTTTACTTTCTAAAATAGCTACAATATGCCACTTTCCACATTTCATTGTAACAATTTGTCCATGTATATTCATTAGGTATTGAACTTTTGAATAAACATAGAGCAGGGAAAGGGTTAACTAATCTTGTCTTCTGTGACGCTGTTCAGTTTTCTGTTTTTATCTTATCCCAAGTATTCGGAGAGACACAATTAGGGAAAACAGTGTATACCCAGATCGATCGGTTAGCCACGGTCTACACTATTTGTTGCTATTTCAGTCTAGTTTATCTAATGTTAGCACCAAATTTGACTTTTTCAGCTTTTGGAACTGGTGGAGAGGGAAGATTAGGTGCCCGAAGACTTATACTAAACTGTTATTTTACCAAAGATTTGCAGCACCATACAAACCACCAGAAGAGAGTTGGTCAGTGCCTAGATGACATCTCCCCCATCTGAACGACGCTCACTCTGTCTTTTGAATAGGTAAGTGTTTTTGGTTTTCATAATACGACTTGCATTTTATCGGATATTTTATACATGTATTTTCTTTTCCTTCACTTTCAACAAGGTTTATTTGCTATTTTCATTAAATTATATTGCTCTTATTGCGAAAACAATGTTTTCTTTGAACACAGGACTGTTTGTCAATGACAGAAGCTGTATTAACAGATCCATATAATTCCATAAGCAGACAGAGTAGACTCTGATCAGAAGGCTCCTATAGGAGCCGTACGTTTGATCTGGGCCTTTTCTGCAAATATCTATGAGTTAACGGCTAAGAAAGACAACTCTATTTTGTTGCATGTCAAACATTGTCGGGGTTGCCTGTTTCTTAACCGTCTTTTTTGTACAGCATCTCTAAATATGACAAGACATCGCTTATAAAAAGAATCGTGTATAAAAAAAGCTACAAAGATCAGTGTTTTATACAAATAGCACGTGAGAGGAGGTACCCGCGACGCATATACGGAGAAAGATCATTATGGTAAAATACTGGCTAAAGGTTTTATCTAAAAATAATTCACTTGTAAACTCAATATTGAATATTGATGTGAGCAAATGCCGATATTGGAAGGACATACAATCAAAGAGACCGGGCTGTTCATATTAAAACCATTCTTTCAGATTGTTGAATGTATGATATGTGGCAATGGAACTTGCTATATGATCTGCCAAATTATGAACTAATAAAGTGACCCATTCCCGATGTTTATATGCACAATTGGCATTCTCATATAAATACTTCTAGGCGACTAGTATCGTTCATGTAGTGTACTTATAAACACATGGTTTTTTATAGAATGATATCTAAATTGTACCAGCATCAATACATTCAGATTATCTCTTACAAAATTTATACCGTGGTCGTATCAACATTTCCTTCAAGCCAATGGTTAACCCTTTGTCTGTTCTATATTTCTTCCAAATGTCATTACCTGCTGAATATTCATGGACACAATATGTAGTTATAATTAAACATGGACGGTGGAACATTGTAACCATTTCAAAAACTAAAGAAACATATATATCAAATCTAATTTGCAAACAGAGCCGACACTGATCAGAAGGCTCCTATACAAATGCGTGAAAAGGCGTTTATATGAGGAAAAGGGTTAAATGATTTATAAAACTGAATTTCAGCGGGAGCATTAGTCCACTATTTTTTTTAATTTTACCTGAATTATGTTTGAAGAGTTTCATAAATTTTCGGATTTGTAATAATTGTGTAATATTTGAGCGTTCAATGAAATAGGTGACGTCATTTTGCAAACAGCAATTTCTTTATTATTCCATCAGTAAATTACAGAAATAAGAATTGTATGTTTTTCAAATCAATGTCAGAGAATGATGAAACAAAACTATTAACATATGTAAAATTATTAGAATTATTCTTAAAAAATGACAGCGTCCACCCGACTCACAAACTGCAACTTAATAACCAAATACAATTATTTTTGTTTGTATCGTTTGTCTGGTAAAGCTTAGTCGTTCGCTCCAGAGATATCCTTGCATTTACGATATTTGTTCGTCTCAGTCTTTAGCATGGGCACGAGAAAAGTGCATCTCTGCGGAGGAAAGGGTTAAGCATTTTTTTAATAATGTGTTATGTTTAGTATAAGCCAACACAGCCTGCTTATCAATATGCTGATTTCTGTATCAGTATCTGTATCTCATATGATCATATAGTTGTACATTCAAGTGTAATAATAAGGTCCGAAAGCTGAATCTGTTTTGGCCGAAGTTAGGAGAATGATGCGAATAATTTAGAGACAATGAGAACGAACACTTCTTAGTAGTAGATGTATTAAATGAAATTCAATGTAAAGGGCACATAACCCTTTCCTTCATGTAAAAGTGCTTGCAAACAGAGTAGACCCAGATAAGACGACTCCTATAGGAGCTGTCTGATCAGGGTTTGCTATGTTTGCTAATGGAATTTGAAATATATGTTTCTTTACTTTACACAATGTTGCACCTTCCAGGGTTACAGATAAGGGGAGTATTGGGGTATTTACCCAATTAGAATTGTGGAAAAAATAATTGTTTTTCAAAGAAATGAGTAACACAAAGCAAATAAATAGAGCAAACAGCAAAACAAATTTAGAATACCTAATGAGAATATGAATACTACCCAATTACAAAAATTGCCAATACCCAATAAACATTTCAAATACCCAATTCTGTAAAAATTCAAGGAGTAAATACCCAATTGCATCAAAACCTTATCTGTAACCCTCACCTTCCATATTTCATTATACACCGAACAGCAAAAGAAACGCAACATCTGGGGAAACAAATATAATTCGAAACTAAACAGTTCAAATGATAAATAACGGTTTTATTTCAGTGTATATGTATCTTACCTACATACTGTATACATTTCATTAAAATATATCAACACATACTCCCGATTTCATTATGTCAAAGTCCATTACCCACAAGTTCAATTTTCACACACTGTCAATACCTCTTGTATCCTCCAATGGCTATTGATAATGCGTGAAAATACATGTTAAATGGGAGTTATTTGTTGATATATTTTAATGAAAATTACACGGTATGTAGATAAGGTACCTATAAACTGAAATACATCCGTTATTTATCATTTGAGCTGTTTAGTTTAGAATTATATGTTTCTCCAACTGCTGCGTTTCTTTTGCAGTTCGGCCATAAATATTCTGTTGGTATTGATATTTGGAATAAATATAGAACAGGGTAAGGGTTAATGCAATCCATTGTTTGCTTACAATGGCCGTCTTTCTATCGCTGTCATTGAGCACACGATTAGAAGCATGGGTTGTAACTGGTAGGTATTAATCTGATCGACACGGGTAGCTAGATAGGTTAGTTGCATACAATTAGTCTGAGCTATCATAGTTGGGAGTTAAACAGTTCAACACACATGCTGAGTTTTGTTTTATCAAAGAAATAGAAGAAACATGTACTTTATAATACATCAGAAAGACGTGTACGGCAAGAAACTCAGGAGGTGGTTATTTCTATCGTAGACTTACATGTGTATCATATGTCATCTGCAGCCATGGCTTATAACCATTTCCCTGTTCTGTTTATTTTAAATTTCAATAACCACTGATTATTCATGAACAGTTACAATAAATATGGAATGTGGAACTTTAGGAATTAAAGAAACAAATCTATAAATTTCCATTAGCAAACAGCAGACACAAATCAGACGGCTCCTATAGGAGCCGTCTGATCTGGTCTACTCTGTTTGCAAATGCGTGGAAACGCGATTGTGTGAAGGAAAGGTTTAACCTACTGAATTCAAGAAACGATTTTACTGACATTTGCAGACAGTGCAGACTGGACCAGAGGGCTCCTAGATGAGACTCTTGACCAGAGTCTGCATTGTTTGGAATTCAAAATGCTTTCGCAAATTGGACCGTTTAATACTGAGTGCACTTTATCATTAAACAATGAAGGACCATTCCACATTCAAATGTCAGCATTCAAAGCATTTAGATATCCGTCCGTCTACATTCTGTATACATTTAGAAAACATCCGTGTTTCATCATACCTTGCAGTTGCCGTTACAAATGGATACACAATTAAACGTTTAATTACAAATGAAAGACACTAAGTCTTGTAGTTTACTTTTACAATAATAATTATGACAACCATATGATGTAAACTGACTATTACAATGACGATTTTTATACGACTTCGGGTGACCTCGGTATTCTCCGGCGCTGTAAAAGAAAGCGTTCAGCTGTTCGCCGAAGGAGTCTGCGTCGCTGCACATGGAAGTAGCACTCAAGAACTAGCCACATGACAGTCAAGCCAAGCGTCAAAGTCACACAAAAGAACGAAAACGAGAGACAAATTGAAAACACAACGTGATTTTTCCGGATATCGTCGACTGAGGCGACGGGGTCATTGTTGATCTTTTGAAAAGTTCGACTGGCGCCAACAGTTAAAATGGCCGACACGATTGTTATAAGGAGGAGAAAAACAACGGAAGCGACCACAGCTGTCCTCTTTCGCCGGGATAATTGAAACTGTGGAAGTTCATGTCGAACGTATTCAAGAGCCTAAAATAGAAATGTATAGAAACATGTCAATGCATGTAAAAAACAACAAACTGATCAAATATCTCAAGCAATCGGACAATAAAATATTTCTCACACTGACCGTTCACAAGACTCACCTTTGCTTTCCAAATCAAGTCTCGGTTATATAGTTTTATTGATGCTCAAACTATCATTTGTAATTTTTCAAAAATGCAAGCTTGGTCTTATTTGAATCCATTTATAACCCATTATGTTTGCTGTCAGTCCGAACTGTGTTGTGTATGATTAGAAAGACAACTCTGCCTGTCTTGCATTGGTGAAGGTCATAATTTTGTAGGAGTTGTCTGTTCTCGCCTAAAATTGGTCATTATAATATGTTTGAACCCTTGAATAATTATGCAACACCTTAACCACTAAATTCATAAATATTCATTGACTGACTTTTATGATGATATTTAAACAAGTAAAACCATTTGCCATGGCAGAATCTTTAGAATTTAGAATACGTTCTGAGGCTGATCAGACAACTCCCACATCAACTGTATGATCTTGGTGTACTCTCTTTGCACATTCATACAACTGTGTCTCTGAGGTGATGGGTTTTTGGATAGCTGAGTCAACCCTTTCAACACTGAATAAATTACGTCAGATAAATTGTCAGCTATAATTTCTTTTCAAAACAGTGACAGTCCCACTCATTGCAACCCATCGCCGATTTAGATATTGAATCATTTTCTGTTTTACTTTAAACACAGTAAACCCCCTCTATAGCGATCACTTAATTAATGAATATTGGAATCACGTGATTGTTGAACCCTTTCCTCGTTTTATGTTTATTCCAAATTTCAATACTAGTATAGTCCTTTTTATCACACAGCCCTTAAAAATTGCCATAGAAAGTGAAAATGACTATATATGACGGCTGTATCGGCCATTTATTTAGAGCGTAGTACAGTCGGATTCCAACCGCTCATTTGCATAAATAATGCACTATTGTGTGTCGGCACTCCCACACGGTAGATTATGTGATAAATATGGTATATTCATGGACAAAATAGTTATAATGAAATATGGAAGGTGGAACATTGTAGCCATTTTAGACAGTAAAGAAGCATATCTTTCAAATTCCACCCGTTAGCAAACAGAGCAGACCCTGATCAGATGCTCCTTTTTATTTGGTAAATGCGTGAAAACACCTTTATAAGAAGGAAAGAGTTAATACAGGACGAACGTAATGCAGAAAACTCCTATAGGAACATTATGTATTAATCCTGGATTAAGCTACCACACGCCTTTAAGAACCAGAATTAGACATATGTTTGGGTGTCGCTGTAGTTGGGGTTTGTCATATACATGTAATATATTGCATATCACGGTATCGCTGTCCCAACGTTTCACTACTTAAACATATAAATACAAAAAGTTGAACATGAAAAATGGATAAGTTCCAAAATTCAACCTGGACGAGTTTACTGTAATTAATATATAGGGGTGAAAAGTCAAATTAAAGAATATAATTTACTTGCATCATATGCACATTAATTCTAGTTTCCTACCTGATAATACAGGTACTCTTGCTGTTCTGGAAACAAGTTTGTCCCGCCAATCTGTATATAAAGCAAAAGTGATAATACATGCACTACCAACAATAATGACGAGGGTGATAATGATGATGGCGATGATGATGTTGATGACGAATTCGACGGTAGAGATGGTGAATATAAAACTGATTCTCGTGATAATGTAGATGCTACTGATGAAAGCGCCGATTTCGATGATAATGGTAGCGCTCGGACGGTTGTATTCAAGGCGAAGACGATGGGACGGTTAATTGAAATGGTGAGGCAAATGCTTAAGTCAATTATAGTAGAACCTTTCGTAAGTGGCCTTATATTTTAAGAACACGGAAATCTTTTTTTAAAAAAAAGATAGTTGTTTAGAATACAGGGCAGAAGTAATATAGAAAGCTCACACAGGAGCTTTTTGCATTACTTTCGACCTGCATTAAGTTACCACTTGTGTTAAAGACCCAGAATTAAACCTATTTTGATGGTCGCTTAAGACATGTTCTACTGTATGTGAATTACAGTGATAGCGACTGCGCAAACAACATAGAAGAAAAATATACGTATAGAAATGAAGTAGACGAGAAGTAGTGCAGACGACAGTTATTTAGTGTTGAAAGGTTTAGCTCTTTACTTGATGAGTAATTTAAACTACATTGTACATGTATATTAATTAAAAACACTGTAAACTGATTAACAATGAAGATAATGTTTTTTATGATAGACAATGCGGCTCTGATTAAATGGCTCCATCTATAACCATTTGATCTGGGTCTTCACTGTTTACAAATGACTTATGTAATAACCAACAGGGCAGACCCTGACCTGACGGCTCCTATAGGAACCACCTGGTCTGAGTCTACTCTGTTTGTAAATGAGTGACAAAGCGTTAATATGAGTGAAAGTGTTATAAAGAATGGTCGATCAGAGTTCGCGTTTGAGCAGAGGTAATATTTCAAATACGAGCATCGTCTTGTGTTGGAACCACACTTTAGACCCGAGGAGAGGATTCGAAAGAGCGGCCACAATTAACATAGAGCTCTTGAAAAATGTCCAATCCTTCACTCCATGAATAAATAATGTCATGAATATTGATTAGATGATATTACATAATGGCATATTTTGAACATTGAACTATTTGTTATGGACACTGTACAGTCAGAACTGTATTATATACCCTCGTTAGTCGACTTCTACAAGAGCCGTCTGATTTGGGTCTACTCTGCTTGCAACGGCGATACAAGGGGGTTAATTAAAGGTTCATTTACATATCTTAATATCATGTGTAATAAAACTAAAACTAAACTGTATTCACCTGTTCACTGAAGTCTCGGAGGTCTACATTTCTAATAGGCGGTGCTGGTATGTCTAAGAATATGCCACGGCATATCTCGCACCTGTTCGATCCTCTGTATTGTACCCACTCGGACAGGCAGCTATGGTGAACCTTGGCCAAATGACCACGACAGAAACACCTGCTGGTTGTCAAAGACTCATCTGCAGCATTTGGGAAATAAGAACATCAGCAGCTGACCTCAAGGTTAACTCAATACCTCATAGGCTATTTTATATAGGAGCAAATGCTCTATTTAATCACAATGGTTTCGCAAAGTGACTGTTACAGAGTCGTCAAAAGTCGTCAATATGAGGGTTAAATAACCTCCTGCTTAACCCATTCCCTCATAGGCTATTTTTAGACCCAGCTGCTTTGAATAAATTTACCGAAAAGAAGCATTTACTAGAGAAAAGGATTCTTTTATAATTGTGTAGTTTTGAAACCATTGTGATAAAATAGAGCATTTGCTCCTATGGAGCAAATGCTCTATTTATCACAATGGTTTCAAAAAGTGATTTTTACAAAGGCGCCAAAGGCGTCATTTTAGGGAATAGATTAAGCATCTGGCCCAAACATTATAAGCCGTCTGCTTGAGTCTGAGATCATTCTGAAGCAGGTTGGTTAAATATGGAGCTTGCTCAAAATCTGACAAACAGAACTACTTGAGAATAAACTCAGACTCAGAAGTTTCAAAACCTCGAATCCTGACTGGTAAGATTTTGAGTAAATTAAAACAATCAGATATTTGAGAATGATCCCATACTTAAAGGATTTATGCTGCGTAAATTTCCGCAAATTATGCGTTTCGAGCTGACTTCAGGGTCCATGCAGAATTGGAATCTATGTACCTTAACACTTATTTAACGCTAAACAGCACGGTCAGTAAATGGTTGTTTGTGTCGAAAAAACTAGAAAAATGGATTGCTACGGAAACCAACGAAACAGCCTTCGCCATTGGCCGGAATCTGTCGTAAGATTCAATCTTTTACATACCGGAAATAATCATTCGATGTACCTGTATGAGTTAGCTCCCTGTGACCGTTATATTTGATTGACATCATTGAACGGTATATTTAGCATATTTGCATGTAAATTATATGTGGTAAAATGGGCACATTGCCTTATTTTCCTGAATAAAATCTATTATGTAGGCCAACAACCAGTGTCAGCCATTGTACATGTGGTAACAACCTAATTGATATTCAAAGCGATGTTGCGAAATAGAATCGGAGTCATTCAGAACTTGGCCGAAGATGTTCGCTGATTTCCGTACAAAATCCCCGTTTCTAAAAAGAAAGCTCCTTTTAAAGAATTTAGCAGTATTCGGATAGTATGGAACGCCATTCTGCCATGCTAAATGATAAATGCTAAATGCAAAATGGGAAATGCTTTTTGCCAATTGTGTAAATTGCTAGGGAAAGAACCGGACTGTCCCAAATGATGTATGTAAATGACAAATGCGAAATGCTTATTGCTAAATGCATTTTTGCACTACATATGTACTAGCATTAAACAGCACCATAAGCAATAAGCTTTAATGTAAATAAACACGCATTTAGCAAATGAACTGTCACTTTAAAATTGGCACTGTTCAATGCTAGTAGAGCAAACATGCATTTAGCAATAAGCATTTCGCATTTGTCATTTACATCCATCATTTGGAACATTCCCTAGCAATTTACGCAATTGGCAAAAAAGCATTTCGCATTTGTATTTAGCAATTAGCATGACAGAATGGTGTTCCATAGGATAGCGATAATATTTAGCTGAACAAATATATTCTGTCGGAAAATGGGTTGTAAGCATTATTTTCATTGTATGTATACCTGTACAGCTTCCGGTGTTGATTGATTAATACGAAAAATGCGCATAATACATATTTAAACTTAGATGTTTTATTTCCTTGGTGTCAGGCCGCGAGACTATATAACTTTTCTGTTTGAGTCTAAATTCATTCTCAGTACCTGAACAGTCAGATCATTGAGAATGAACTCAGGATCAAACTCGGATGTTTTATAACCTCGGAGCCAGAACATCTCAGTGGCATTGGCATTGGCATACTAGTAAATAGTGGCAATACATAACAAAGAGTAGCCTAAAGGGTGTGACAGACGAAGGCTAGAGGCCATAGTAGGACGGGAGAAAGAGAGGGACAGAAAGAAAGAAAAGAGGGTTGTAAACGAACAAGAGAACACCCGAATGTTTATTAACCCTTTCCTCCATCAATACACCCTTCTACGCCTCTGTAAAATTCACTTTATGAAACCATTGTGATAAATAGAGCATTTGCTCCTATATCACAATGGTTTCAAAACTACACAATTGTAACATTTTCCTTTTCTTCAGTAAACGCTCCTTTTGGGTAGATTCGTTCAAAGAGGTTGGGTCTAAAAATAGCCTATGGAGGAAAAGGTTGAGAAATACAATTACAATAGAGAATGTCTTAAGATGCCGTTCATTTATTGAATATTGGAATCTTAACCAGCAGGTAGCTGCTTAATGCGAGGCAAAAGTAATGCAGAAAGCTCCAATAGGAGCCATAAATAGACATCATTTCAAGCTCTTTTCTGGATCGCATTAGACAGGTTATTCAGATCATAATGTAAAACCATAATTTGTTGATTGCAAACAGGAGTCGCTAAAGCAGATACATGTAGTTGCTTACCCTTTCCCTCATATAGTCTTAGATTACCTTTACAAAAATAGAAGACCCAGATCAGACAGCTCCTGTACAGCTCCTGTAGGCGCTGTCAGACCAGGGTCTGCTCTGTTTGTTTATTGAAAAATATAAATCTGATTCTACATGCTATGGTCAAACTTCCCTTGTGCACGATGTTACAATAGAATCCATCTTATTCATATTCATACATTGGTTAATGCAGGACAAAACTAATGCAGATGGTTCCTTTTGGTACGTTCTGCATTGCTCTTGACTTGCATTTAGCTCCCAGCTGCCTATTTAGTCACATATTTAAATGATCATGCACTTAGACAGGTTTTGCTGTATGAAATGAAAGCAACATGAGCACATAGAGAAGATCGTACGTAGGCTACAGTAACACCTCTCTATAATAACGGTCACTAAATTGTGTTAATTAGTTGGCATTTGGAGCAGGTGGCTGCCTAAAGCAAGGTGAAAGCAAAAACAGAACGCTCCTATAGGAACGTTCTGATTTACTTACACCTTGCTTTAAGCAGCCACCTGCCTTTAACACAGCATACTTGATGAAATTAAGTGGCCGTTACAGAGAGGTTTTACTCACTTGCACTTGATCGAAAAAGATATAGCAGTTAGTACATTTATAATACACTACATAGTGCGGCAGCCGATTCTCCCCGTTCCGTTCCGGCGGAAATTTCCGATATAAAACGCAGATCAACGCGAAAGCTACTCATCGGTCGGGAAGGAAAGGCATTCATCTCTGTAGAAATGGTAAGTTCTTGTCCATAAACAAGCCTGTATCGAAAATATTTGATAATAATTGGAGGAGAAAATGGTGTTTGATTTTGTCGCCGTTTTCTTTCCTAGTCAACTTCCGGTTTGAGCGACCTTCAACTGTCTCGGTTGAAACGGGCCTTTTCATTGGACAAATCAGAAAGGTGTATCAAGCGGTGTTGTTCCCGCGGTCTGTCAAATATTTGTCTTTAAGGACGATTTCGGTAGTAAGTTCTGCGCAGCTTTTTGCGCAATGGAAACAACCAATACCGGTATTCTGGATGACACTAATTTCGAACGACTTATTTCGACCAATATTTACAAACCTTTAATGTGTCAACAATTTCGATTACACGAGAAAATTACTAAAAGATGATTAGCTGAACGTATAAAAACTTAAAATGAAGTAAATATTCCAAAATAGGGAATTAATATAATACATAAATACTTAAACTGCTCTGATCTAATATTTCGACCACTAAGGGCCTTTGTCAAAGATTATCATGTCAAAATACACGTCACATTTTTGTTACATGCATTCAGCCATAAAATCAAAGAGAATAATGTTGATCCAGCGTCGTCTTGGTGACATTGGGTTGTTTTTTAAAATGTCATGACGTCATCAAAATGACGTCATCAAATGACGTCATGGGTACAACGACGTCATGCATGCATTAGCGCATTATCCTCTTTGATGTTACAGTATTCCATCAGTCCCAAAGAAAGAGGGACTAGATGCATGTATGGAAGGCCTTGCAAACAGAACAGAAGTGATCCGTTGATTGATACAGAAAATGTTCTTAAGATGATTCAAACAGTTTTAGACAACAACACATTTTCTTTTGGAGATAGCACTTTCATACAAAAAGATGGGGTGGCAATTGGTTCAAAATTAGGAAAGAATTTTGCTTGTTCATATATGAGGAAATGGGATGAAGAATTGATGTCACACAAAAAAGTGCCAATGTTTTACAAGAGATTCATTGATGATGGTTTCGGGATCTGGGATGGTACAGTTCAAGAACTGGAAGATTTTGCGAAACATGCAAACAGTATTCACCCGAATATTAGTATAGAGCTTAGATATGGTTTGGATCAGATAGAATTTCTGGATACTCTAGTTAAAATAGACAATGGTCATATATACACAGATATTTATGTAAAACCAACAGACAAACAGCTGTACCTTAATAATTCTTCCTGCCATCCTCCTAGTACAAAAAGGAGCATAGCATATGGTTTGGGACTAAGAATTAAGCGTATATGTGAAAGAGAATCGGACTATATTAGAGAAAGAAATAAACTCAAGGGTCAGTTAAGGAAGAGAGGATATAGTGGTAGGATGATAGAAAATCAGTTGGTAAGGGTGGATAAACTTGACAGATCTGCCACATTAGTAAAGAAACAAACAGTTAGATCTAACAGGAAAATGAATAGGGTCCCTTTAGTTTTGACGTATTCAAATCTGCTACCGAATATACATTACATTGTAAACAAACATTCAAAAGTTTTGCATCAATCAGACCGGCTTAAAGAAGTATTCCAACAACTGCCAATCGTGGCATTCAGGCGTGATAAAAATCTATGTGACACACTGGTGCATTCAAAAACTAACAGGATTGTTAGACCAAGCAGTCTGTTCACAGGGTTGTGCTACTTGCAGTATTCTTGAAATGTCAAGTATAAGTGACACAAATAGGCAATCAGTTTACAATGTGTCAACTAATATTAACTGTAGAGAAAGAAATGTAGTTTATGCAATTAAATGCAGTAAATGCGATATAATGGTGTATGTCGGTGAAACTGAGAGAGAAATTCGGGAGAGAATAAAAGAACATTTGAGTGATGTGAGGCATGAGAGAGAGAAGCCAATAAATAGACATTTTGGAATCGGTGGTCATAGCAGTGATGATGTGAGATTTGTAGTTTTGAAACGGATGTTCCATGCATGTAGAACTGAAAGACAGATCCATGAAACTGATTGGATATGGAGGCTGAGAACCTACAGACCATTTGGCTGTAACATCAAAGAGGATAATGCGCTAATGCATGCATGACGTCGTTGCACCCATGACGTCATTTGATGACGTCATTTTGATGACGTCATGACATTTTAAAAAACAACCCAATGTCACCATGACGACGCTGGATCAACATTATTCTCTTTGATTTTATGGCTGAATGCATGTAACAAAAATGTGACGTGTATTTTGACATGATAATCTTTGACAAAGGCCCTTAGTGGTCGAAATATTAGATCAGAGCAGTTTAAGTATTTATGCGTTATAAAGAGG
>OY755244.1:6688573-6937670 GCA_963576725.1 Azorinus chamasolen
CAGACAGACAGACAGCAGACATATACATATAATTTTCTTTTTGTCCATATTTCAGGAGAATGTCTACATTGTACGTCCTGACGGTTGTTATCAGTTACATGTCACCAAGCAACATATCCATGCTCTAAAATCTCACCATGGCAACGAGAGTGAACGAATGGCGGTAATACAATAGAGTCTCTACATAATAAGAGTCTTTAAAGGCAGGTTGTGCTTAACTAAGGAACAAAAGTAATGCAGAAAATACTCCTTGTAGGATGTTTCTGCATAGCCTTTATCCTGCATTAGGCTACCACCTGTTTTGAAATTCCAAAAAATAGACTTTTCGGTGGTCGTATACTTAATGTACTTAACTGTACTGCCACTTCTAGCTGTAATGTAAGGGTACTTCTACAAAGAGCCAAACACACTAAAATATTCCCCTGAATATGTATTTTTTAAATTAATAGTTTGCTACTGTATGACTATACTATTGCACTGGTTCTTATTACACATTATTACACATTGGTAATGAAAAGTTTGGCTGTGACAAAAACTTCATAATCAGATCTATACAATTCCGTAAACAAATAGAACAAATCCTGGTTCAGACGGCTTCTACAGCAGCTGTCTGATCTGGATCTACTCAGTTTTCAAAGGTGCAACAAGTCATCTATATAACATAAAAGATTAAATTCGTACTTTGATTATGTAGTCTTTATTTCATTATGTGTTTCTCTTTGTTATCTTTGATCTTACAGAAATTTATATTCAACTTTTCCGTCCAATTGTTCACTTTTCAAATAATCTCAGTCACTGACACCAGAGTAATAATAACATTAACTCTCTACTTCATGAATATGCATGTAAATAATATTGAATACAAATAGTATATGGATACAGATAATTAGAAACTATAGAATTTGATCTATATAATCCCATTAGCAAACATAGCAGACCCTGATCAGACGACTCCTACAGGAACCGTCTGATCTGGATCTACCCTGTTTGCATATATATGCGTTAAAAGGCGTAGCATGGTGTAAAGTGTTAAAGACCCCAGATAGCACGCCTTTAACCCTTTCCTCCATAAATACGCCTTTCTACGCCTCTGTAAAAGTCACTCCTTGAAACCATTGTGATAAATAGAACATTTGCTCCATAGGAGCAAATGTTCTATTTATCACAATGGTTTCTAAACTACACAGTTCTCAAAGTTTCCTTTTCTCTAGTTAATGCTCCTTTTTTGGTAGATTTATTCCAAGAGGCTGGGTCTAAATATAGCATATGAAGGAAAGTGTTAAGTAGTCGTTTTATGATAGGCTTTACTGTAATCGAATTAGTTTTGCATTAACCGACACTTCTATGATGTTATCATACATAAGTTTCAAAGAGGTCGCACAGTCCAAAGGAGTATTTTCAGAAAGTAAAGCTAAACAATGAAAATTAGATCCAAATTACAGATTTGAATACTATAAATATATTAAATCAAATTTCTAAACCGTCACCAAGTATTCATGCACATACAAAACTTTTGCCCTGCGTGAAGAACCCACCAGCATCACAGTCCACTATGTGAACTCATCCCCTCCTAGACTATTTTAGACCCAGTTGCTTTGAATTAATCTACCGAAAAGGAGCACTAACTACGTTAAAGGAGAACTTTATAAGTGTGTAGGTTTGAAACCATTTTGATAAATAGGAGCCAATTATCTATTTATCATAATGCAGTAGAACCCCGCTAATGTGGTATAATTCTGAATGCTAGATGCAGGTGGTAGCTTAATGCAGGACAAAAGTAATGCAGAAAACTACTCTAAGCAAGCACCTGCTTATAAAGACACCCGTGTTTATTCATTAAGTGGTCGCATTATAGGGATTCTACTGTTGTTTCAAAACATGGGTTTTGCATTGGCGCAAAAGGCGTCAGTAGGAGAGAATGTGTTAATGAATCACGTGGTCGCTATATAGCGAGACTTTGTTGCATATATTTATAAAACAATGGCATCGACGGCTCTCCGTTTCTTTTTCTAGGCACAGCTTGACGCAGTAGTGGACAAAGCGACCAGCATACATGAGATTGACCATCACTCAATTGACCATGAGCACCAAGATGTACAGACACTGTGTCAGGAGTTACCAGTTTTCAGATTCACTGTAACAGACCATCAGTGAAGAAGAAAAATGAATAAATGCACGTTCTCTGGCCAAATAAATCTTTCATTCTGTTTCAATATCTTCTGCACATCAGAATCTGTCTTATCCCTTACAACGCTGATTTTGTAAATGGACTATTCCAAAATTCAAACAGGTCAAAGTTATGATGGATATTTAGGGATTTTTCTGAAGAAAAGTGTTTCATGACAAACAGTTCAGACCCGGATGACACATCTGGGTCTACAATGTTTGCAAGGGACGTTAGTGGTTCGTGTCCCGCACTGTAAGGATCAAGCGAGCATTTATTGATTCAATATAGGATTTTTAAAAGCAATTTGTTGCTTAATGCGGGTAAAAGTAATACCGGTACAGAAAGCTTCTGCATTATTGTTGACCTGTATTAAGCTACCAGCTGCCTCAAAGATACACACTTAGACTATGTTTATATTATTGTAGGTTAATGCAGGAAGAAAGTTATGCAGAAAGCTCCTTAACGAGCTTCTGCATTACTTTTGTCCTGCATTAAGCAGTCACGTACTTTTAAAGACACACGCACGCATACCACCACACCCACCCGCCCCACGCACGTTTATCCACAATGATGTCGCTTAACAGGAGGTTCTACCTTATGTCTAACAATGATACAGTAGAATCCCTATAAAGCGACCACTTCATGAATAAACATTGGTGTCTTTAAAAGCAGGCGGATGCTTAATGCAGGACGAAAGTACATGTAATGAAGAAAGCTACTATGGGAGCTTTCTTGACAACTTTCGTCCTACATTAAGCTACTACTTACCATTAACCCTTCTCTTGCTGAATTTTAAAATACGTTTCTCCTTCTTTACCCATGCCCTGTTGTATAATTACATATATCTTCCCCTATGTGTACAGGTATTTCGCTGTGAAATCACTGCTGTGGAGTGCACTGGTTGCACAATCAACTTGTAAATAGTGCAGACCCTGATGAGACAGCTCCAGCAGGAGCTGTCTCATCTGGGTCTCCACTATTTACAGGTAGGTATATTGACATGAATAGCAAGCGAAGGGTTAAGACACAGACTATTTAGAGCTCATTTGGATGGTCGTGATAGAGAGGGCTTATAAGATGTTATTTTGGAAAAGCAATCAGAACAGTAGTACACGACTCAATAGATAGTCCTCTAAGATGGGTGGTAATGCCACACCAGCCTCGACCGTGTCTAGTATACCGCCATTGATTCTATGGGCATCCGTGGTCGAGTGGTTATGTCCTTCGACTGACAATCACTTAGCCCTTCACCGCTGTGGGTCGAATCCCGGCCTGGACATTTGGAATTTTCCTGTGAGGACGCCCTCCAGCTGACCTAGTCGGCGGTTCTATCTGGATGTTCTTTCTGTGCAATGCAATTTGTTTCGTGCACAGAAAAAAACAACAAAAATCTTGAGTCTTAGACGAGCCATGTCTTTAAGGACAGCTCTGTCATTTTTAATTTTACGTGACCATCTGTATATAGAACCCGACCCCAGACATACGTACGTCCGTCCGCTCTCTGCACTATTTGTTTTTTGGTTTTTTGTGTGTGATGTAGAGCATAGCTCCTACAGGATTTGACATCTATAGCGTCATGGAATGTACCAGGATATAACAGAAACCTGTTAAACCCTTACTCCATGAATATTTATGTAAGAAGTAATGACATCACGAATATCAATTACATGCACATGGGGTTTTATGATGGAATATGAACACAAAACGTTTTGAACATGAACTTTTTTATTCTATTTCATAAGGAAACAAAGCAGACTCTGACCAGACGGCTCCTATAGGAGCCATCTGATATTGGTCGTCTGTGTTTACAAATGCGTAACATAGCATATACATGTATATGGAGTAAAGCTCAACACATTATCCCCTAGTGACGCATTTTTGCGCCTCTATAAAATTCACATGTTGAAACCATTGTGATAAATAGAGCATTTGCTATATAGGAGCAAATGCTCTGTTTATCACAATGGTTTCAAGACTATACACTTCTTTTTCTATAGTTAATGCTCCTTTTCGGTAGATTTATTAAAAAATGTTGGGTCTAAAACTAGACTAGGAGTGAATGGGCTAAAGTGACACGTCATCTGGATCCACACTGCAAATGAGAACTAGGTCGCGGATAGCGGACTAAGATTTAAGGTTTATCAAATTGAATGTGAATCATTAGTCGTTTAACCATTTTAGCCTCATGAATATGCATGATTATGCATGTAAGAATATGAATAATAATTAGTTGTACTTTTGTAATGGCATTATGAATAATGGAACTTTGTATCATGACAGAAGCTGTACTATCAGATTTAACCCTTTTCCCCCAACTGACGCATGTTTGCACATCTGTAAAACTCATATTTTGAAACCATTGTGATAAATATAACTGCACGTGGACACAAGAAGATTTTGCTATTGGAGGAACTAGAATCGTATCTATATTATATCATAAGCAAACACAGCAGACCCTGATTAGACGGCTCCTCCAGGCGTATCTATGGAGTAATGGATTAATAAATCACACTTTAATCTTTTTACTAAAAGACACACCTTTTGCAAACAGTGTAGACACAGATCTGGGTCCCTGCTTATAAAGCTTTTAGTTGAGTCTGAGTTTCGTTCTCAGGCTTTTGATTGGTCAGATTTGAGTTCTCAAGCTTTTGATTGGTCAGGTTTGAGCCAAAGGCTCAAATCTGACCAATCAAATGCTTGAGAACGTTCTCAGACTCATCTAAAAGTTTTATAAGCAGGGACCCAGATGTCTTATTTAGGTATCATCTGATCACGGTCTGCTCTGATTGTCAGTTGCATTATATGTAGCTTCTGATATGGCCAAGCATTCATTTGTTCATATATCAGTGTAAAATACTGTACAACCTCTGTAGAGTGTCCACTTAATATAAATGACCACGAGTATCATTCAGTGCAGATGGCATAGTTATCGTTTCGTTTGCCGCTCATTATAGATAGTGTTTACAGTTTATATACACGTGTCAGAAGATAAGTACTTTCAGTTGATACCGTCACACGGATAAGGTAGGACATTCTATCTACATATACACACATGTATACATTTTGTACATGCATGTATGTTTTTGTATAAAGTGCTATTTGCTGTTATTAAAACAACAAACTGTGGTATTTCATTTACAAACCACCTATTACACTGGTTATTGTACTGATTATTAGAGTATCGTATTTAACCCTTTCCCAGACCAGGCGGCAGCTGTAGGGTCCGTCTGATCGGGGTTTGTTCTGTTTGCTTATGAAATAATCATATATCTGACTGTACAGTTTCTTCCAATACCAAATAATGTTGTGTACATAAATCAGCGTAAACATCCGACCAATAAATATTAATGCAGACCCTGATCAGACGGCTCCTACGGGAACCGTCTTGTCTGGGTCTACGACGTATCTGTGAGGTATAAGTTGTTTCCGTTAACGTTTAACCATACAGTGCCCAGGCTTCCTTAAAAAGGACACATGCAAACAATGCAGACCTATTTCAGAGGACTCATGAAGGAGCCCTCTGATCAGGGTATACACTGATTGCTGAACCCATCGGTGTCAATGACTCATACATGTACCAACAAATATTTTGTTTGCTCTGCCCCCAACTGCCCACCCCTTCTTGCCCCCGGTCCTCTTTCAACATGAAAAATGGGTGGGTTCAAAAATAAGATATGGAGGAGAATATGGTAATACACGTCTTACGGAAATAATATACATGTACATGAAAGACATTCCAGCGGTTTTCATGTCAAATTAAAACACAAAATGTTATGTTTATTTTATACTTTAGCGCCCATGGCCTATTCGGGCTTATTAAAACATATTCTGCAGAACGCTACTTTCCATTTATGCTCATATTGGATCCAGATCTCAATCTGCAGTGACGGATTATATGAACTTTCAGCACTGTACTGGTGTAATCTTTGAAAACAGTTTGACTCCAGTTGCGACGCCCAGTACCTCATGTCTTCATTTTGCTAGAGTCTTGCCCGTTCGTCTATAACCCTTTCTTTGTTCTATGTTTATTCCAAATTTCAATACCTACTGAATATTCAGTGTAAAAGTATCTGTAGTGAAATAAGGAAGGTGGAATATTGTAGCCATTTTGGAAAGAAAACAGGTCTAACAAAGTCCATTAGCAAACAGAACAGACACTGATCAGACCGTTTGATCTGCATCTACTTTGTTTGCAAATGCGTGAAAAAGCGTTAACCCATTCCCTCATATTGACGACTTTTGACGACTCTGTAAAGGTCACTTTATGAAACCATTGTTATAAATAGAGCATTTGCTCCTATAGGAACAAATGCTCTATTTATCACAATGGTTTCAAACTACAAAATTCTAAAATTTTCCTTTTCTCTAGTTAATGCTCCTTTTCGGTAGATTTATTCAAAATGGTTGGATATAAAAATAGCCTATGAGGTAATGGGTTAATATGAAAAAGGGTTAAAATGCTAGTATCAGCACTATTTGCATGTTTGTATGCTATAGGCCTAAAATAATTTAGACTTTTGAGTGACGTATTTGCCAATCATAAGGCTGTAGCACTTTTGGAGTCCAATAATTCTCGTATGCAAACACTATCGCCTACTTTAAGTTTCAGAGGGGACCTTCCTTCTATTTCTTCTCTAAAACGTAAGTCATGTGTCAAACAGTTTGAATCATAATTAAACGCCGAGTTACTCGGTGTCTCATCTGGATACAAACTGTTTGTGAAGGTACTCATTGCAGCATGCACTGTAACTTACTTCCGGTGACTTCGGCGGTGATGACTTAATATAGTTCCAGGACAATGAGCACGGCCTGTATGTTACTTTCGGTGACTTCGGCGGTGAAGATTTAGTATATGTATCTCCAGGTCAATGAAAAAAAATAACCCTTTCCATCATACAAACACTTTGTTCACGCCTTTGCAAACAGAGTAGAAGTGAATATTCAACAGTTAAGGGGTTAAACAATACACATGTATTCTGTTTCAGGTTGTGTTAGGCCTAAGCTGAAGCAGTGGTCATCATGGTTAAGACTGTCTTCCAAGGGGTTTCTGTTGCGGTGGTGATATGTGCAGGTAATATGTAGGAATAGAAAATGCTAGTCTCGAGAGAACTTGGTTACATGACATAGTTACTTTTATTGAAACAGCTTAACAATAACTCTCACCTTAAGTAATGATCCTTTGCACCCAAGCAAACAAAAGACAAGAACAAACCAAGATAAAAACAAACATAACAAGCTGTAACTCTGAAATGAAAGCTATATATCAGTTTGTTTTTCTTCAAAATGCCATAACCCTTTCCCTGTTCTATATCTTTTCCAAATTTCAATACCCAATGAATAGCTATAGGTGAAATAATTATAATGAAATATGGAAGTTGGAGCATTGCTGCCATTTTAGAATTTAAAGGAACATATCTATCAAATTCCAATAACAAACAGAACAGACCCTGACCAGACGGCTCCTATAGGAACCTCTGATATGTGTCTACTCTGTTTGAAAATGCGTGTAAACACGTTTATATGAAAGAAGGTGTTAACCGTTCTCTTGCTGAATTTTAAAATACATTCCTCCTTCTTTACCCATGCCCTGTTGTATAATTACATATATCTTCATTGTGTACAAGTATTTTGCTGTGCAATCACTGCTGTGGAGTGCACTGGTTGCACAATCAATTTGTAAATAGTGCAGACCCTGATGAGACAGCTCCTGCAGGAGCTGTCTCATCTGGGTCTTCACTATTTACAGGTACGTATATTGACGTGAATAGCAAGCGAAGGGTTAAAAAGAGTCAACCAGTTTGAATATCGATAGAGACCGCATTACTTGGCGTCTCATCCGGATCCAAACTGTTTGCATAGGTTATCACAAATACGCCACTTGAATGCAATGAGTCCATTTTCAGTGGTAACTATGACCATTTCCCAGCATTTGAAAGGAACCAGAATTGTGTTTGTTCTGACTTATGTATATTGTTGTCTCTTCACTTACCGCACTTTACGAAATGAAATGTACCAATATATTTAGTTCTAAATACAGATATCTCATCCACATGTCATATGTATCAAAGGCACTACGACATTTTTGAGACGGCATCTGATCAGGGACTTCATTTTTTTTGTCTCAATCTCTAGTTCAATATCTGGTTTATTGCTTTGAATGTTGCATTAAATATCTCATTCCCTTATTTTACCGAAATGTTTTAACAACAATGAGTTGCAGACAACAATTAGAAACCTGGCACCGACAGGATTACTCTCACTGTCAGATACTTATGCCTGTAAACTGTTGCAGCGATTACCTTGTCACGACCCTTAGTTTGACAGAGACGCATTTTTGGCATCGTTTGCAAATAGAGTAGACTATAAGCTCAGATGGCGCCTGTAGGAACCGTCCCATCGCACTGTTTGTTCATTTAATAAACCACATTCTACCATAGTCAAACATTCATGTGTTCATTGGCCATTATAAAAGTTCAGTTAATGAATATTCATGAAATCATGAATATTTACTAGGTAAAGGGTTAAAGATTGAGTCCTCTGATCAGGTCTGCACTGTTTGCCTCACACATTATTTTCCAGATGTAATATCGACAAAAGAAGTACATTATTCTTCACATAAATTAACCCTTTACTCCACAAATAGTTTTTTTTTACAAATGCACGCACATACGCATGCACGCGCGTAAACGCATGCACACCCATACACATGCGCACAGACACATACACGTAGGCATATATACGTTTTTGTTACTCCATTTATTGCTATGCCCCTTTTCTATTTATAGTTCTCCAGATTCACAAGGGAGTTGCCTTGAATACGGTAATTGTATAAGCTCTCAACATCAGTTGTACATACGAGAATAATTGTCTATACATAGTCGCGCTGTACATGTATTCGATTAAAACCAGGTAATAAAAGTCGGATGCACCATACATTTCTAATTCATAAATCGTCTGCTTAGAAAATCGTGTAATTCAGTTTTCAAAATGTAGTTTTCTCTCATGTAGACGTGTTTTCACGTATCTGCAAACAGAAAAGACACAGATCAGATGGTTCCTATAGGAGTAGGGTCTGGTCTGTTTGTTTTTGACATGATATAGACCTGATTCTAGTTTTTGTCAAAGAAAAAAATCTTCGAAAAGTTTACATTATGGTGGAGGTGGTTTGGCCTAGTGGTCGATCGTTGAGCCGATAACCCAAGGGTCCTGGTTCGAATCCCGGCTGGACCAGCTCGAAATCTCAGAGACGCTTTTCAGTGCAGGATTAAGGTAATGCACTGGCGAGGACTTGTATAGGCTAGCCTGTTGTCCAATCCTTTTCTTCATTGAATAAAATATTGTTGAAATCAAAGTAATGCAAAAAGCTCCTATAGGAGCATTAAACTTCTATAAAGCCTCTATGACCACGTATGTGATTGTCGCGCTAATGGGGTTTGTGTTATATAGCGCTATGTGTCAGGAACTCTTTCTACTTGTATATTATGTATTCCAGACACCTGCACCTCCACAAACCACCCACACACCTGCCACTGTATTGTCTGGGCATTATGTAAGTGGATCTTTGCTCTTGATAGAGAGAGACAAATATATATATAGAGAGAGAGTGAGTGAGTGAGTGAGACAGAGAGATAGAGAGGCAGACACAAATATAGATAGATAGATAGATAGATAGATAGATGGATAGATAGAGAGAGAGAGACAAACAGGAAGAGATAGAGACAGACTGAGAGAGAGAGAGGTAGCTGTCTTTATGCATACTTTTGTTTTTTTTCCTTATTTCAGGACTATGTCTACATTGTACGTCCTGATGGTTGTTATCAGTATACGGCCTCCCGGCCCCAGCTCCATGCTCTAAGATCTCACCATGGCAACGAGAGTGAACTAATGGCGGTAATACAGTAGATAGAGTATCCGCATCATTCATTAACATAAAGAGTCTTTAAAGGCAGATGGGTGCTTAGTGGAAGATAGAAGTAATGCAGAAAGCGTTTAATGGGAGCTTTCTGCATAACACTACAGGGGCACTGCTTTGGTGCCAAATAATGCGAGTAATATGATGAGGTCATCATCTAAAGATAGAAAGAATAGGGATTCTGGGACAATGTTTGACCGATTGGTAAAGAAGGGAAACTGAATTTGACTAGTCAAACCCGTAACTCGGAAAGTTACCTCTTCATACAGGTAGCTGCTGCTATAAAGTGCTCACTGCGGATTCAGTACGGACTGTGTTCAGTTGATCATGGTAATGACATATACTCCCGGAGACCGAAATGACTAGCATCATCAGGTGTCTTCAACCGACGTAGGCCTTTTAGACCCCTTTTCCACTACGTCCTCGGGTTGACGGGGTCAACAGTGATTACTCTACTCGCTATTGTCAGGACCCCAGGATGGCTCTCCTCTCCTAAACCAGAGTCAACAAAAAGCCCATTCTGCAACATATGCGAGGTGCTTGATTGCTGCCTATGTCTTGATTCTTGTCACCCCAGTCTTCTGATATACCCTCAAGACAGACTGTGCTGCAAATCCACTGGCCCCTATCTTAATTGGGATAACCCATGCGACCAATCCTTTCTGGCGACAGGCATCTGCTAACTAGGCATACTTGGCAGCTTTTCTCGCATTGGCCTCCTCACAAATATCCTCCCAGGGCACATCCAGTTCAACCATAATGATATTTCTGCTGCTTTCTGACCATACCCCATACCAAGATGTCAGACCTGAGGCTTGTCTGGACAACATCAGTGAACACAAGCTTTATTCCGCAGGTCAACATTCATGTCCCATGATGCTGCTTGGTGAAGAATTCACCGGTGCCCATTTCTATTGCCGATTTCGCTTGACCTGCTTTCACAAACTGTATAGTGGACTGCTTTTCTGTTGCACATGTATTTCTTCTGTTTCCGCTCTTTCTCAAGACTGACAGGACTGCTAGGACGTGGTCGTGACGCCACCGATATATGCCTTGCTGCAGAACTGTCTTACATCATGATAGGATGTGTGCCACTGTGGTGCGGCCTCCGCATTCATATAAGCAGCAAAAAGGGTCCTCTATCAGGCACCATGTGTGAAGGTTTGCAGGCGAGTGCAGTGTGTCATGCACTGACCGGAGCAGGAAAGAAATTCGGGCTGGTCTCAACACCTGTGACCAGGTCACTTGACATTCTGGTAGATTCCATCTTGTCCAAGCTCCCTCTTTCCCTACCCAACAGCCTCTTCCGTTCTTCTTCTTGTCTCACTTCCCCGATACTCAGGGAGCCAGTAGTGCCTACCGTGCACCCCCTTAGACTTTTTTCATGGGTACTGAAATGTTCAGAAAAGTGTCTTGAATCAGAATCGCGAATGTACTCAAACTTAAATTCTTTTAGGCTATGTGTATTTTAACCGTTTCCATGGCAACCCCCAGTTTTCGTAATGATGACCCATACCTACAAATTCGCCCATATCACAGCCAGTTTTTGTCCTAAAACTATAAAACTGGTACCAAATGGAAGATAAGACATTGTGCTTTTATTTCTAACTTTTTTGTTTTAAATTACCTTATTTGCATACTCATGAATATTAATGAGAACATTAAAAATAGTAAAAAAGTATAGAAATAACGCAAACCTTTCATTTTTTAACCTACAAATATCAGAAAATAACCTCAAATACAGTTTAACATGATGACAAACCCCCCAGGAAACAAAATATCCAATTTGAGGACCATAGCATTAATTTTAATGCACCATTATCACCGTTTCCATGGCAACACTAGTTTTCGTAATGATGGTCCGTACCTGCAAAATCGTCCATATCACAGCCAGTTTTTGTCCAAAACCTATAAAACTGGTACCAAATTGGAGATAGGACATTGTGCTTTTATTTCCAGTTTTTTTTTAAATTACCTTATTTGCATACTCATGAATATTAATAAGAACCTTAAAAATAGTAAAAACAATATAGAAATAACGTAAATAATGTAAACTATTCACTTTTTATCCTACAAATATCAGAAAACAATTTCAAATGCAGTTTAACCTGAAGACAAAATCCTCAGAAAACAAAATATCAAATTTGAGGACCAAAACTTTAACTCTAGGTAACTTTGTCAACAGCAATGTTATCATCTTGACCTAGCTCTTATCAGAGTTTTACCTGAGAAGATCCAATACAAACTGTTCCATTTTAGCCTCTAATTAAGGTATGCTCTGAGAGTCAGACCATCAATTTATAAATTAGCTGATAAATACCCATGATGTCATTATTTCTAACATGAATATTCAGCTGGTAAAGGGTTACGTGAGATATTACTCATCTATCTTTTATGAGTCGGCTTGCTCAAAGAAGCTTTCTGTAAGGGTGTTTGAAAGCAGAGATTAACCTTATTAACCCTATACATGCCCTTTAACATCTTTTAGACAGTTTTAGAATTAAAATTCATTTATTTATCACCAAAAGGTACATTTATCATTGCAAGCTATATTTGGAGAATGGTGTAATGTTGTGCTCGGCATACTGCCAAACATGTTATTTTCAATATTGTTTCTCTTTGTTTCCTTATCACTAATTAATATCCATGAGGGTGCAAATAATGTAATTTGCATAAAGTAAACCAAACATCAGTGCTATATAACTTGTCCCAAATTTATTTATCTAATAATATTGGCGATATTCAGTGATCATAGTAAACTTTAGCTAACCATTTTGCATTTTTGTTTGCTTTATAGAGAAAGAATGGTGTCTGTCGAAAATTTCAACATCTATTACTGTTCTCATAAATATTCATACATATACAAATTAGTTTATATCAGAAAAGTAATATTTACTATTAAAGCAATGCCTAATATTTATGTTTGTAACAACTGATTTCATGATTCATCAAAAATAATCTAGCGGAGTATTACAGTTGGATGTCAAATTTCAAAAAATTGTGAAAGGATCGGTTACCATGGAATCCGTTACAATGTTACTTACAGTTCATTGTTTGGGTATCAATTTAGATGATTAGCTTTCTGAGTATTTTGTCATTAATTTAAACCACATTTGAAGTTGTTTTCTGATATTGGTAGGATAAAAATTGAGAGGTTTACGTTATTTCTGTATTTTTTTGCTATTTTTAAATTATTCTCATTAATATTCATGTGTATGCAAATAAGGTAATGCCTAGGTATTGCCTTTAAACCAAAGCACAATGTCTTAGTTTAGTACCAGTTTTATACAGTTAGCACAAAAACTTCCATTGATATGGAAGTTTTTTGCAGGTAGGTGTCGACTAACAAAACTGTGTAAACAGAGTGAAATGAATGGTTACTATGGAAACAATTAAAAAGTTACTTAGAGTTAAAGTTTTGGTCCTCAGATTTGATTTTTTTTTCTGATGATTTTGTCATCAGGTTAAACTGCATTTGAAATTGTTTTCTGATATTTGTAGGATAAAAAGTGAATAGTTTACATTATTTACGTTATTTCTATATTGTTTTTACTATTTTTAATGTTCTCATTAATATTCATGAGTATGCAAATAAGGTAATTTAAAAATAAAACTTGAAATAAAAGCACAATGTCCTATCTCCAATTTGGTACCAGTTTTATAGGTTTTGGACAAAAACTGGCTGTGATATGGACGATTTTGCAGGTACGGACCATCATTACGAAAACTAGAGTGTTGCCATGGAAACGGTGAAAATGGTGCTTAAAATTAATGCTATGGTCCTCAAATTGGATATTTTGTTTCCTTGGGGTTTTGTCATCATGTTAAACTGCATTTGAAGTTATTTTCTAATATTTGTAGGAT
Source organism: Azorinus chamasolen (assembly GCA_963576725.1). NCBI lineage: Eukaryota > Metazoa > Mollusca > Bivalvia > Cardiida > Solecurtidae > Azorinus > Azorinus chamasolen. The sequence continues at coordinate 6,702,517 of OY755244.1, forward strand.
AAAAAATGAAAGGTTTACGTTATTTCTATACTTTTTTACTATTTTTAATGTTCTCATTAATATTCATGAGTATGCAAATAAGATAATTAAAAAAAACAAGTTAGAAATAAAAGCACAATGTCTTATCTTCCATTTGGTACCAGTTTTATAGCTTTAGGACAAAAACTGGCTGTGATATGGGCGAATTTGTAGATATGGGGGGTTGCCATGGAAACGGTTAAAATACACATAGCCTAAAAGAATTTAAGTTTGAGTACATTCGCGATTCTGATTCAGGACACTTTTCTGAACATTTTGGTACCCATGAAAAAAAGTTTAGGGGGGAGTGCACGGTAGGCACTACTGGCTCCCTGAGTACGATAACCACGTGTCTCTTCTCTTTGCCTTGGGCTTTGCTCCATTGCTGGGAGTGCCTTGTCCATATTCTGTTATAAGTATTTCCGACGATGTCACAGAATTGAAGTGAGCTATCGGATGCTGATGTACTCGCTGACCATTGTCTTCCCGATCGGGTGACCACTCCCGTTTCCTAACCTTTGTGTCTAATGATTCTCTCAGCGTAATGACGAGATTGCACTTTGCTACCCTAAACGCCTCCACAATTGAAGACCGTGGCAGTTGTTGCTGTACATGCCTATGTCACAAAAGCTTGGTGGGACTCCTAGCCATCTTCTTAGCTTCCGGTTGATGGTCTTTTCTAGTGTCTCAATGGCGAATGCGGGAATATTGTAGTGTGAGATACCAAGATAACGGCGGGAATATACCATGCTGGTATATTCAGGCTTTCTATTTTCCAGGGAGGCCAGACTTGTCGACTTTCAAGTTCTGTGATCACCATACCACTTGTCAAGGAATTAAACCGGCTTGTCCACAAGAGATTGGATTTCTTCCCCTTAAATCCGCGTGACTAAAGTGGTGAGGCGGCCTTTCTTAATGACCATACACCTGAATCTCCTTGGCTTGAACTTCATTCGTGCCCAGGTTACAAAAGTACATGTATGAGTCATGCAGGAAAACACACATAGAAAACATACAGCCACCCGAACAGCACTTCATCCAGTGCGTCGACGACCCACCGTGCCTGTTCGATGCACCAGGTAGTGCTTGTGAGAATATCCATGTATCCTCGAAGGACAGGTTGATATGTCCCTGACCTTATCCTTGGCCCCTCTCTCTCTCTCTCTCTCTGTCTCTGTGTGTGTCTCTCTCTCTCTCTCTCTCTCTCTCTCTCTCTCTCTCCCTGTCCTGGGACACGGTAGTGACAAAGCGCTCCTTCAATAAGCCAGTGGGACATACTTCTATATGCATTCGCCATATGAAGCCACATCACCGTGATATCCTCTTTGTCAGCTCGCGTATCATCTGGGTCAGGATACTTGTATGCTCTATACAGTATGAACATCCTGGGATGGCGCCCTTCTGGGCCGATGTGTTCACATACTGATTGCCAGTTAAATAAGCAGTCAACTTCCTAGCAACAATTGAAAAGAAAATCTTGCACTTCAAACTTAGCAATGAGATTATCCTAAACTGATCAACAATCATGAAGTCCGTTTCCTTTGGGATTAAACAACTCTCAGCTTTCTTCCAGCTATCAGGAATTGTAACCTTCTTCCAGAGTATCCTCAATAACCCCACATGCGACGTAGCAGTAGAGGACAATGTTTGTGTACAATGTAGGGTATCCCGCTTGGTCAAGGTGCAGAATCAGCTCTTGCTCCTTCACTTCCCTACAACATGCTTCTTGCATATTGATGGGGAATCCAGACTGGGGAGCTTCTTCCACTCGGGGATATTCGCCTAAAGGCGTGTCTCTGTCTGATCACTGTGGGTCTTGTGAAGGTTCTGCTGGATCTTCTCTAGAATACTCGCCTGTCTCCTAGAACGCTCGTCACTCAGAAGTGTACGTGTGAATTGGAATGGGCCTTTGACAAATCGGGCCCTTCTCTTGGCTCTGGGTGTCCTCCCTGTTCGCAGCCGTTCAATTTTTCTTAGCCTATTCAGCTTTTCTCGTACTTCCTCGTGTAACTGACGAAGACCTTCTCTCTCTTCAGGCGCGGATTAAGAGGGGGCGGACCCGGCGTACGCCCCACTAAAATTGCCCAAACAAACTTTTTTAGGATAATTTTAGCTCTAGATCTACTAAAATCAATAAATCAATGATTTAATCTGAGTGTTTTATTTCTCTCACCCGATTACGCTCTTTTTCAACATGTATTACAAACACACTATTTAGTTGTGTGATCTAAAATCCTGGATCCGCAACTGCTCTTCTCCAGGTGCTCTCCTGTACCTCGATTTCCAAATTTTCAGCTCTCCTCTGACATTTTTATCTACATGTATCTTTCTCTTCTGTTCTCTGTCGGAGGTTACCTGCTAAATTCCCTCTCCTCTGTCTCAATTCCACCCTTCCCTATATTAAAGGCCATGGTTGTTAGTGTGGCAATTTCCCATTCAACCGATCCTTGGGGGATTGCATTTAGGATGTTATCCAAATTCTCACCATATTTCATTCATTCCGACTCTTCACTTCCTTTCGGTCATATCACTCTATCCTTGTGCTATGGATTGGGAGCATCAGCCAGAGTTCTCCCATTCTCATGTGCTGTCGTTGTTTGACCTGCTGGGGCTCATCAACAAAGAGGTCATTAGTACTGCACGGTATGACTCCTGACTAGCCACCTCTCTTGTCTCATCAGAAAGAACTTCTGTGCATTGTATTTGACTCCCAACAGAGCAACTCTTTGATCGCGCCCAGTGAATGCGAAGTTCCCTGGTATTATTTTGATACCTTTCCGCATGCGCAAACAAACCCGATCAAAATAAACATAATCAAATCTGTTTTGATTTTCGATGCGAACTATCTGGTGTTTGATAAGACTAAAGGTCGGCGACATACCGTTTTATAACATTATAAAGGTACCACGATTGGTTTATTTTGAACGGTTTTGTCTGGCTCGCTGATACATGTCCAGACCGGTCATACCCGAGCCTTCGTCTCGTGGAAGGATTCGTGACCGGGTGTGTGGCTCACCTGTCAATCACTGGCTTCAAAGTGCAATATTCCGCCATTTCTAATTTTAGATGATGACGTCATCACATTCCTTAAATTCTTTGGCACAAAAGTGGCCCCCTGTTATAACTTTTGTCCTGCGTTACGCTACCATCTGTTTTGAAAATCCAAAAAGATCCTTCTTTGGGGTAGACGTATTAGAGAGAATTTACATAACATCCTCTTGCATCTGTATTGGAAGGGTACTCCTGCAAAGAGCCAACCGCACCAGTTGTTTTATGCTTGTATTAGGCTAAACGCTTTTCCCCTGAATATTGTATTTTAATTCAATCACTTATTACTGTATGACTGCTCATGGACCGAAGTTTTGTAATTACATATTAACAATGAAAAGATTGACTGTGACAGAAACTTCATTATCAAAACTGTAGTATTCCATAAGCAAATAGAGCAGACCCTGGATAAGACAGCTCCTGCAGCAGCTATCTGATATAGGTCTTTTAAATAACCCTTTCCTCCATAAATACGCCTTTCTACGCCTCTGTAATAGTCACTTTTTTGAAACCATTGTGATAAATAGAGCATTTGCTCCTAAGGAGCAAATGCTCTATTTATCACAATGGTTTCAGAACTACAAAATTAAAAAAAAAAATTTCTCTAGTTAATGCTCCTTTTCCGTAGATTTATTCAAACAGGTTGGGTCTAAAAATTGCCTATGGAGGAAAGGGTTAATATATGCAAGGTGCAAACAAGTCGTCCATATGAGAAAAGGATTACACTAATATCTTGTGATTCTGCAGTCCTTATTTTAATGTGTGTTTCTCTTTGTAACCTTTGTTCTGATACAAATATAAATTATATTGTGTTTGACTTTCAAGTTTGCCGACCAATTGTTCACTTTGTAAATAATCACTGACACAATAATAAACCTTTTTAACCATTTACTTCATGAATATCCATGTAAATAATCTTGAATATAAATAGCATATGAATACAGTTACAGTAAAACCTCTCTATAACGACCACTAAATTGTGTTAATTAGTTGGTATTTTGGACAGGTAGTTGCTTAAAGCAAGGTGAAAGTAAAACAGAACGCTCCTATAGGAACGTTCTGTTTTACTTTCACCTTGCTTTAAGCATCCACCTGCGTTTAGCACAAAATACTTTATGTAATTTAGTGGCCGTTATAGAGAGGTTTTACTGTATTTTGGAAGAAACTACATAATAATATGATCTATAACATCCCATAAGCAAACAGAGTAGAGTCTATATTCATTAACAGTTTGTGTCTAAATTTGAGAGTGTCAAATTTATATATTGGTTTGAAAATGATATGTCTAAAATTTGCTCTACATGTATACTTGTAAAAAAGTTGCTTAATTTTGAAGTTATAGACAATACTTTCAAAAACGGTGAATACTAATATTCAAATTTGCTGTTTTTATGTCTGAGTCTCTCAAATATACTCATAATATTGGTGCACATGTGCCGAGACCCTTATCAGACGGTTACTACAAGACAAAATGCTATAGATATATTAACCCATTCCTTCATAGGCTATTTTTAGATCCAACCACTTTGATAAATCTACCAGAAAGGAGCATTAACTAGAGAAAAGGAACATTTTAAAATTTTGTAGCTTGAAACCATTGTGATAAATAGAGCATTTGCTCCTATAGGAGAAAATGCTCTATTTATCACAATGGTTTCAATAGGTGATTTTACAGAGGCGTAGAAATGCGTATTTATGGAGGAAAGGGTTAAACCAAGTTTCTAAACCGTACATTACTCGTGCAAATGCAAATAAAGATACAAAAAGATCCTTAAGGATCTTTCTCTATCACGTTTGCCCTGTATTGAGAAACCACCAGCTTTTAAAGTTGCCTATATTAACACATCATTTGGTCATGGTCAACTGTATAAATTTACCACTGGAATAAAACTAAAGCATCAACGGTTCACTGTTTCTATTTCCAGGCACAACTTGATGCATTGGTGGACAAGGCGACTAGCATACATGAGATTGACCACCATTTAATTGACCATGAGCATCGAGATGTACAGGCACAGTGCCAGGATTTACCAATTTTCAGATTTACTGTAACAACCCATCAGTAAAGTTAGAAAATACAATGCAACTAGAATTATTATTGATACAAAAACTGATGCCCCCATCCCATCCTGGCCCTGCGCAAAATAAATGTAAAAATAATGTAAAAATTCCAATAATAAAAAAAGGTCCAATAATTCTGTAGGAAAATTATCGAACCGAACCGGAAACAAGACATGCACAGCGAGACATGATGCTGATCAATCCTATGAAGTTTCATGAAAATGCGACCAACGGTTTTGGAGAAACAGCGTGGCCAAAATATTCCATGTGAAAATTTCAAAGTCCAATAACTCTGCAGAAAATAATATATGCAAACTAGGCATAGTACTGATCGATCCTATGAAGTTTCATGAAAATCTGAACAAGGGTCTTGGAGAAACCGCGCGGGGAAAAAATCCATGTAAACATTCAAAGTCCCTTAACTCTTCAGAAAATCATTGAATCGGCACAGGAATAAGACATGCCCAACTAGGCATGATGCTGATCAATCCTATGAAGTTTCATGAAAATCTGAGAAAATCGTTTGGAGAAACCGCGCGGATATGTTATGTGACTATTCTTTTGTTCAAAATAGTCACATAAAATGAAAATTCAGTCATATAACCATCAATCCGTGGGAGCGGACAGACGGACAGCAAACACAAAAACTAAATGCCTCCCCAGTAAACTAAATGTACGTTCTTGAGCCAGTTCTGTTTCATATATCCCCATAGGCTATTTTTAGACCCAATCGCTGTGAATAAATCTACCGAATAGGAGCATTTAATATATAGAGAAAAGGAACAATTTATAATTGTGTAGTTTTGAAACGAACATTTGCTCCTTTATCACAATAGTTTCAAAAAGTGACATTTTACACAGGTAAAAATGCGTCAATATGATGGATTGCATTAACTGACCATTTATTAATTCAACATAGATTTTTAAAAAGGCAATCTGTTTCTTAATGCAGGATAAATAAAATGCAGAACGAACTTTCTACATTACTGTTGACTTGCATTTTAAGCTACCACCTGTCTCATAGCCACATGGTTAGACTAGTTTTAATGATCACTTAAGACAGGGTTGTATCTGCACACATCCAAATCATACTCGTGCTGGTTATAAATACAGTCGAACCTGTCTTAAGCGACCTTATATTGATTGGAAACAGGAATCGATAAGCTTTTGTAGGAGCTTTCTGTATTGATCTGCATTAGGCTACCACCTGGCTTACATGCCCTTAATTAGACCTCATTTTAACGGTCGTTAACAGGTTCTACTGTACCACAGGTAACCGACATTTGAAATCCCATATCGCATGGGAAATAACTGATAATCAAACTTAAGCCTCTATTTCATACAAACCCTTTTCACGCCTTTGCAGAGTAGTACATGTATAAAAGGGAAAGGGATAATCGACAATCCCAACCCATCTAGTAGATATGTAGGATATGTAACCGTTCTATAGTACAATCGTCATTTCTCAGCCAAACCGTATGCAGTGAAGGTATTTAGGATGTCTCGAGGAATGGACACATCAGGTTTGGCGGAGAAATAAATACATGTCTTTAGTTACGAATCTTATCTGAAGCCTCTGCTGTATAACTGATTCTAGAGTGTGTGACATGGTCACACAATTCTGCGTTTTTAACCCATTTCTGTACTATGTTTATTACAATTTTCAATACCTAATGAATATTGATGGCCAAAATAGTAATAATGAAATATGGAAGGTAGACCATTGTAGTCATTTTAGAAAGTATAGAAACAGATCTATCAAATTCCATTAGCAAACAGAGCAGGCCCTGATCAGACGGCTCCTATAGGAGCCGTCTGATCTGGGTCTACTCTGTTTGCAGATGCATGAAAACACGTTTAAATATGAGGGAAATGGTTAATTAAGCCAGTACAAAAAAAATGATACTCACGATGTAATTATTTTTAACATAATTGTTCACATTGTAAAAAGTTAAATTAATCAATACTCATAATGGACAAATTCTTATACGAATCCGTGATGACCTTTGCAAACAATTGGACCCAGAGGAGATGCCGGGTAACTGTTTGACACTGCTTATATTTGTTGTATATGGAAATTGAAAAATGCCACTTTGAAACCTAAAGTAAACTATCATTTAAGCAGATGAAATGTGTTTGGTGCCGAAAGTTTTAAGTAAATAGGCATAGTTTCTGAATTACGCACTTCTTCATAGCATTCTCTGACCTTGACAAAACAGTGTTTCATTTGTTGGTCACTCTGCCACTAGAGGTTTGCCGTTCTCGTACTGTGAAAATGCAGTTTGAAAATATATTTTAACCCTTTCCCTGTTTAATGTTTATGTAAGGAATAATGGCATCATGCGTATTTATTAGCTGAAGTTTCATGATTACATGTATACAGGATGTTTTGACTCTGACAGAAACTGTGGAATCATATCTATATTATTACATAAGCAAATAGAGCAGACCCTGATCAGACGACTCCTATAGGAGCCGTCTGATCTGAGTCAGCATCTGCTCGGTTTGCTTATACAAACATGTTACAAATTATATTCTTTGTTGTTTGCCATAACAATGTACATTTTCACAGTGCAATACAAGAATTAACCATTTCCCTGTTTTATATATATTCCAAATTTCAGTATCTATTGAATATTCATGGAGAAATCAGTAATAATGAAATACTGAAGGTGGAACATTGTAGCCATTTTTTTTTAAAAAAAAGTAACGGAACAGATCTATATCTATCGAATTCCATTAGCAAACAGAGCAGACCCTGATCAGACGTCTCCTATAGGAGCCATCTGATATGAGTCTATTCCGTTTGCAAATGCGTGAAAATGCGTTTATATGATAGAAAGGGTTAAATTATTACACACTGACGTACGGACGGACGGACGCACTAACATACAAAAAACATTTTACAACTTTCACCTGCTCAAATACAGAATTCTTAAGGAGGAACAGAAAAAACCACTAAGTAGTAAGAAGCATGACCCTTTAATATTTAACAAACAATTCCATAACAAAACATCAGTTTACATACACATTTTAACTGCTCAACGAGAAAATGATCACTATGTGTTTTGAGATAACCCAAGACCCGAGTCTAAACCACTTTACCTTTCCCTCATATAAACGTGTTTGCAAACAGAGAAGACCCAGATCAGACAGCTTCTATAAGAGCATCTGATCAGGGTCTGCTCTGTTTGTCAATTGAATTTGCTAGATGTTTCTTTAGTTTCTAAAATGGCTACAATAATACACCTTCCGTATTTCATTATAACCGTTTTGTCTATGAATATTGAGTATGTATTAAAAGTTGGAATAAACATAGCACGGGGAAAGGGTTAAACTTTGTCAGGTAAATGCAAAAACTGATTAGTGCCTAACAGCGTAGCACTTGATTACACACTGCATTGAACGGTACCTTTTCTCCGATACTCAACTTAATTAACCCTTCCTCTGTTATAAACGTGCTTTCGTGCACTTGGAGAGTAGACCAAGATCAGTTGCTTCAGAAAAGGGAAACAGCTACACACAGGTGTACATCGCCACATAGCGGCTTCATATTTTTCATGTCATTAGTTTGTTCACTGTATATGTATATTCACCAATGCACTGTTTGTATCCATTTATATGAATGCTCTCCTTATCTGGAGGTAATAAAGATTATTATTATTATTATCCTATCGGAGTCGACTAAACAGGTTCTGCTTTGTTTGCTAATGGTATTCGAAATATCAGTTTCTTTTCTTTCTAAAATGGCTAAATGTTCCGCCTTCCATATTTCGTTATAACTTTTGTCCATGAATATTACGCAGGTATTGAAATATGGACTAGACACTGAGAAGGGAAAGGGTGAAATATACATTTAACAACAAACTATTAAAAGAACATTACAAAAACTAGAAATGTTATCAATAGAACAATTGATTTCCCCAGGCAATATTGTCTCCAAATCAAGCACTTTTCATTAAATGCTATATGGTGAAATCGTTTCAAAGTCCCACAACTCGGGTAAAATGAGTGCAGCATAAATTCCCTTCTTGATGCATATCTTCACATCAACACTGTTCTTCTGTAGGTTTGAAATAAATCCTCTCATTGGTGCGTGAGGAGCTGGACACTTTATTTGCAGAACATATATACATACAGTCAGGCAGACGGATGGACAGACATACAGACAAGAGCTAGGCTATATGCCCCCTACATTGTGGGTTACACAGGGTGTGGGTTACACAGGGTATGAAAAAAAAATATTGATTATAATAAAAATATTAACTCATTCCCTCCTACTGATGCATTTTGACGCCTCTGTAGAAGTCATTTCTTTAAACCATTATCATAAATAGAGCATTTGCTCCATAGGAGCAAATGCTCTATTTATCACAATGGTTTACTAAAAGTTTCCTTTCCGCTAGTAAATGCTTCTTTTCGGTAGATTTATTCAAGTGGTTTGGTCTAAAGAAAGTCTAGGACAGAATGAGTTAAACAAAATGTAAACCCTGACCCACACCACTCCCGATTTCACAGTATTTATATATTATTTGACTTTCTATGATTTGTTAAATGTATAATGCATTTCTGCATCTAGTGTCTTCAACCTACTTATTCAGTGGACTTAAATGACCAATACAAATCTGCAGATCATTTTTATGGCTTTTGGTGAAAATCCAGTCAGTGGTTAAGGAGATGTTGTCTAAGGAATCTGGTGATGACTGACACAAAACTATCTAAATAAGGATCATTTCTTTGAACTTTGATCACAAATGGCCTAGGCATTTAAGAGATGATGTTTTAGGTAAATTGTTGATAAAAGACACATGATGGACGCATACATGTGATTTTGTAATTCACTGAAAGTGGGAGATTGGCTGTCCAAAAGTAGGAGATTTTTTTTCAATGGCGGAAGTCCATGTTTTAACTCTTTACTCCATAGATACTCATTTTACAGCATATGCAAACAGAGTTGACCCAGATCAAACTGCTACTAAAGGAGCGTCTGATCAGGGTCTGCTCTGTTTGCATATTAAATTCCATAAATTTAAGGTGTACAGTTCCTTATAGTATGCCATGTTGTATTGTAATAGTCATTGTATTCAGCAGGAAATAAAATTTTGAATAAATGCACAGGGGGGTTGATTTAGTAAACAATTGGATTCCACCAGTAAAAACAAATCTCACTCTGAAGTTACAAGACAAAAAGTGGTTTTAAAATTATTACAAACTGGATAAAAGAAAAGAGAAACATATATCTTTCATAAAACATCTTTATGTGTTTATCACAAGTACTTATAAATAAATAACAAGATACTTTCTTACTGCATGTATACCAATAAAGTATCACTCAAGGAGCAAAAACTGTATCACATGTTTCATTCAGTTATCAGTCTTTATGTGTCTTCTTTGCCTGGTAGGCAGCACAGGAGCCCTTTGCATTATTTATGAGTTCTTTTGATGGTTTAAAGTTAAAGCATTCTTCACTAATGTTCATCTTGATTGTAGGTAGACTGTTAAGTGTTTGATTACTGAGGTTTCCTCTGTACTGTCTAGACTTTCCTCACTATTGAGAAACATCTTTTAGGATCTGTATTGCTGAGGAAGGCTGAGAGATATCAGGGCTAGCAGTGGTAGGTGCTTGAACCTCTTCCCAGGCAGCACCTTCAGCTCTTCCACCTCCAATCAGTATGTGTCCAGACGAGTTTCTTCTTGCACCTACTTTGGCAGCTCCATGTCAGTGGCCAGCTGGAAGTCTTAGATCTCCTCCTCCAGAGCATCTAAGGGCTGGTTAAGGCCAAACCTCTCAGATAGACTGACAACTGAAAGAAAGCACATATTATAAAAGTTAAGTTTCATCATAAAATTCAAAAGACTTCAAACTTACTGTAACTTGTGCATATGTTTGAAATCAGGTTCCATGCTTATAAAACTTTCAGTTGAGTCGGAGTTCGTTCTCAAGATTTTGATTGGTCAGATAAGAGACTTTGGCTCAAATCTGACCAATCAAAAGCTTGATAACTCAAATCTGACCAATCAAAAGCTTGCGAACAAACTCAGACTCAATTAAAAAACTTTATAAGCATGGAACCAGGTTTAGGTCCAGATGAGACAATCCAATGGACGAGTACATTTTATTATGTAATGGACTGTAGTATTTTTCCCTATCAACTATTTATATGTGTGAAGTTATAAAATTTGCTATGCTCAAGAGAAAATAAATATGAACACAAAAGTTTAGCTTATTTGCTGAGTTTGTTACTTTATACAATGTGTTATGACTTACCTCATGTACAGCAGATATCCTGTCTTACATCTTGGTTCAGGAAGCTTAGTGCCTTCAGAATCTCATCGTCAAAGGGAAACTTTTGTAGTATTCTTTTTGTCACTTCCATGTAGAACTTTCGCACATCACTGAAATGAAATACAAAAATTTATAATCGATTTCAAATTTGGTTTAGGTAGATTTTATATCACAGCAGCACAATTTATGCTACTCAAAATTTGATAAGGATCACTTTTTAAAGTTAATTTAATTTGAAGTTTATGTAATTACACACGAAGAGGCTTGTATTTTCTTATTTTAGTGTGTGTATTCTACATAAACAATAGCCTGTCTTACTGGTTCTGTCTATACAGGCTTGCCAATTTGCACAGGAAAAGCAATACCCATGAAAAAGTGGGGTGCACTTTGACATGTACTTTGTGTACATGCTTCAGATCTACATTTGTAGCTCAATCATTCATCTTGAAAGTTGTTTGAAATGGCTAATTTTCATGTAAGACAATGTCTTAGCGTGGAAGAAATGAACTGAGTGGTTGGGATGCTGGAAGCAGGGGCGTCACAATGTCACGTCAACTTGGCGTTTAAGAGCGTTGTAGCGAGGATGTGGAACCACTTCCAAATGCATGGTGATGTTATCCACAGACACTGTGGAGGTCATCAGGGGGCTACTACGCAGGCAGAAGACTGTTTTATTGTGGTACAAGCCCAACGTCATCGCTTCATGAACGCCATGGCCCTCAAGAATGACTTCCTGAATGCAACAGGGGTTCGGGTTTCAACTCAAACCATTCGAAACAGACTGCATGGTGTTGGCATGAGGGCTAAGACGACCTGCAATTCATATTCCATTGATGCACAGGTTGCAATATCTGCATGCCCTGTTACGCCAACCAACCATCCAGGAGCTAGGACAAGCCCTCGTTGAGGAGTGGGTTCGAATCCCACAAGGCAGCATCCGCAAGCTTATCAGTAGCATGAGAAGACGATGCCAGGCAGTAATAAACGTCAATAGGCACCACACACAATATTGAAAAGATCCTTTCACTTTTGGCTAGCTTTTAAAATAATTTCACTTCTGACACAAATGCACTAAAACCATAAAAAAAGACCCCTATCTACATCCAGCCAGTGTCACGCTTCAGTGATAAATCAATGCTTGAAAATAACATTAAAATCACACATTAAAATGTCAAAAGTTGCAAAATAACAATTACAAGAGGGCCATGATGGCCCTAAATCGCTCACCTGGTTACTATAGACTTATGCATACACTGTATTTCTATGTAAAAATAAATCAGCTTCAGATTTGGGCCAATATGAAACCAAGGGCCATAATTTTAGGCCTGTAGGTAAAAATTTGAACAATCTTGATAAAGGAACATTAGATGATGCTTCATATAAATTTCAAAGGTCAGGGTCTTACAATTTCACAGAAGGGGATTTTTTACAGATTTAACTATGAAAAACTGATAAACCAGGGGCAGGGCCATTTTTTTTCGTCCAGGGGTCACAATTTGAACAATCTTTGTAGAAAACCATTAGATGATACTACATACCAAATATCAAAGGTCTAGGACTTACAGTTTCGGAGAAATAGATTTTTAACAATTTACCTATAAACAAGATGTGTTTGTGAAACACTATGCCCCCTAGATATGATATTTGACCCTAGAGGATGACCTTCATCTTGACATGTCACCCCTCAAACTGTGCAGCTTCATGGGGTGCACATTCATACCACATATCAAGTCTGTATCTCTACTGGTTCAAAAGTTATGGCCAATGTTAAAGTTGGTGACCTTTGACCATGAAGGATGACCTTGACCTTGACATGTTACCCCTCAAACTGTGCAGCCAAATAAGAAACACACGTATACCAACTATCAAGTCTGTATCTCTACTGGTTCAAAAGTTATGGCCAATGTTAAAGTTGGTGACCTTTGACCCTGAAAGATGACCTTGACCTTGTAATGTCACCCCCAAAATGTGCAGCTTCATGAGATACACATGCATACCAAATATCAAGACTTTATCTCTATTGGTTCAAAAGTTATGGCCAATTTGAAGTTAATGACCTTTGACCCTGAAGGATGACCTTGACATTTCACCCCTCACACTGTGCAGCTTCATGAGATACACAAGCATGCCACATATCAAGTCTGTATCTGTACTGGTTCAAAAGTTATGGCCAATGTTAAAGTCAGTGATTTGACCCATATATTTGACCTTTGACCTTTAAGGATGACCTTGACCTTGACATGTCACCCCTGAAAATGTGCGGCTTTATGAGATACATATGCATGCCAAATATCAAATCTCTATCTGTACTTGCTCAAAAGTTATGACCAATGTTAAATTCAGTGATTTGACCCATGTGTTTGACCTCTGACGTTTAAAGATGACCTTGACCTTGACAGGTTACCCCTCAAAATGTGCAGCTTTATGAGATACATATGCATGCCAAATATCAAGTCACTAGCTGTACTGGCTCAAAAGTTATGACCAATATTAAAGTTACAGACAAAGAAACAGACAATTTGACCTTTGACCCTGAAGGATGACCTTGACCTTGACATGTCACCCTCCAAATGTGCAGCTTCATGAGATACACACACATGCCAAATATCAAGTCTCTATCTCTACTGGTCCAAAAGTTATGGCAAATGTTAAAGTCGGTGATTTGACCCATATATTTGACCTCTGACCTTGAAGGATGACCTTGACCTTGACATGTTACCCTTCAAAATGTGTGGCTTTACGAGATACATATGCATGCCAAATATCAAGTCTCTATCTGTACTGGCTCAAACGTTATGACCAATGTTAAAGTTGCGTTAAAGTTACAGACAAAAAACAGACAATTTGACCTTTGACCCTGAAGGATGACCTTGACCTTGACATGTCACCCCTCAAAATGTGCGGCTTCATGAGATACACAAGCATGCCAAATATTAAGTCTCTATCTCTACTGGTCCAAAAGTTATGGCAAATGTTAAAGTCGGTGATTTGACCCATTAATTTGACCTCTGACCTTGTAGCATGACCTTGACCTTGACATGTTACCCTTCAAAATGTGCGGCTTTACGAGATACATATGCATGCCAAATATCAAGTCTCTATCTGTACTGGCTAAAAAGTTATGACCAATGTTAAGTTGCGTTAAAGTTACAGACAAAAAACAGACAATTTGACCTTTGACCCTGAAGGATGACCTTGACCTTGACATGTCACCCCTCAAAATGTGCGGCTTCATGAGATACACAAGCATGCCAAATATTAAGTCTCTATCTCTACTGGTCCAAAAGTTATGGCTAATGTTAAAGTCAGTGATTTGACCCATTAATTTGACCTTTGACCTTGAAGGATGACCTTGACCTTGACATGTCACCCCTCAAAATGTGCGGCTTTATGAGATACATATGCATACCAAATATCAAGTCTCTATCTGTACTGGCTCAAAAGTTATGACCAATGTTAAAGTTGCTGACAAACAGACAAACAGACAAACAAACAGACAGGGCAAAAACAATATGCCCCCCAGATCTGATCTGGGGGGCATAAAAAACTGATAAGCCATGGGGCGGGGCCACTTTTATCCCTGGGGTCACAATTTGAACAATCTTGGTAGAAAATCATTAGATGATGCTACATACCAAATATCAAAGGTCTTAGGCATTACGGTTTCGGAGAGGAAGATTTTTAAAGATTTTCCTATTAAAAAACTGATAAGCCCCTGGGCAGGGCCATTTTCGGTCCGGGGGTCATAATTTGAACAATTTTTGTAGAGGACCATTAGATGATGCTACATACCAAATATCAAAGGTCTAGGCCTTACGGTTTCAGAGAAAAAGATTTTTAAAGATTTTCTATGAAAAACTGATAAGCCCCGAGGTAGGGCCATTTTTGGCCCGGGGGTCATAATTTGAACAATCTGTAGAGGACCATTAGATGATGTTACATACCAAATATTTAAGGTCTATGTATAACAGTTTCAGAGAAGAAGATTTTTAGAGATTTTCCTATGAAAAACTGATAAGCCCTGGGGCGGGCCATTTTCGGTCCAGGGGTCATAATTTGAAAAATCTTTGTAGAAGACCATTAGATGATGCTACATACCAAATATCAAAGGTCTATGCCTTACAGTTTCAGAGATTAAGATTTTTAAAGATTTTCCTATGAAAAACTGATAAGCCCCGAGGTAGGGCCATTTTTGGCCCGGGGGTCATAATTTGAACAATTTGTAGAGGACCATTAGATGATGCTACATACCAAATATCAAAGGTCTATGCCTTTCAGTTTTGGAGAAGAAGATTTTTAAATATTTTCCTATGAAAAACTGATAAGCCCCCGGCAGGGCCATTTTTGGCCCGGGAGTCATAATTTGAAAAATCTTTGTAGAGGACCTTTGGATGATGCTACATACCAAATATCAAAGCTCTAGGCTCTGTGATTTCAGAGAAGAAGATGTTTAAGTAAATTGTTGACGACGCACGCACACACACACAACGCCGGACACTGTGCCCTCACAATAAAAAATCAAAAAATTAGAAAATTGTGTCTGTATGACACACTGTGATGCCCCTGTGTAGGTGCCTGCCTAGCTGCACTTAAAATTCCTTAAGAGGACGAAAAAACTGTGACAACCAACTGCACTTAAAATTCCTTAATCATTTGACCTTGACCTTGGGCTTGCGGGCAGCATGAGCCGGAAGCGTAATGAAAGTATAGATGGTGTTGAATGTGTATATGTAATTCCATGCCAATAGCTATAGCAGTTAGTGAGATATAAGACGAAGAAAAAATTGTGACAGCAAACTGCACATAAAATTTACAAGTCATTTGACCTTGACCTTGGGCTTGCGGGCAGCATGGGCTGGGTGTGCAATGAAAGTATGGATGGTGTTTAATGTGTATATGCAATTCCATGGCAATAGCTACAGTGGTTAGGGAGATATAAGACAATGAAAAAACTGTGACAAAAAAACTGCACGTAAATGTGACAATTAACTGCACATAAAATTTCAAAGTCATTTGACCTTGCCCTTGGACTTGTGGGCAGCATGGAAGGGGTGCCAAATCATAGCACAGATGGTAATTGATGTGTATGTGAAGTTTCATGTGTATAAGTGTAGAAATTACTGACTTATAAAACTTGAAAAACTGTGACAACCAGCTGCACCTAAAAGCGTGACACACGGACAGACAGACGGACATGTGCAAAACATAATACCCCCTGACTGTCGTCATCGGGGGCATAAAAATTAATACCCTATGAAATATATACCATCTAATAAGTGATCCCTATCAAATGTTGAGTAGTATAGGTTATATGGCACCTGTAGATTCAGAAACTAAAGAATCTGAGATGCAGAAACTCCAGAAACCCCAAACCACATTCACAACTGATGAATGATAGAAGAAAAACATATTACATATGATGCTATATCAAAGTTACTTATCATTAACTTATCAAAGATTATTTGAAATTTTCTGTTTTTGTAATTTCTATGAAGCATCACATTTTACTTAATACTAAAAGAAGGCCTTCAGAATCTTTGGACTGATGTCATTCTCCTGAAAGTACCTCATGGCCAGACGCTCATCACAGTGCTGCTTATCTGGAGAGCGAGTCCACCTCAGAGACCAACTGGCTGCTAGTGATCACCTTCGTGGTTACAAATTTCCCAAGGAACTTCCTCAAGAGGCGAACCGTCTCCTGGTGTAGATACCCAACCATTGATGCATCAGCCTAAAATGTACAATTAAGTCAATTATCCCTTTACTTTAACCCTTTCCCATTTTTAATGTTTATTCCAAATTTTAGTACCTACTGAAATTGAATATTCATGGACAAAATAGTTATAATGAAATATGGAAGAAGGAACATTGTAGTCATTTAAGGAAGAAAAGAAATAGATCTATTTAATTCCTTTAGCAAACAGAGCAGACCCTGATCAGACGGTTTCTATGAGAGCTGTCTGATCTAAGTCTACTCTGATGCAAATGCTTAAAAACATATTTATATGAAGGAAAGGGTTAAATGCAGTTGACAAGTTAATAATCTTTAATATTAACTGTGTAGATCCAGATCAGAAAATTTCTCAAAGATGAGCATGCTCTGAAAATATTTTATATTTGGTATGGGACCACACCTCAGATTCCAATTACAAGTCAACCCAGCATCAAGAATAGAAGGTCCAGTATGAATATTGAACATTATAAAACACTTGTTTAAAACGAAATTCAATGCCACAAGTATTTTACTTCAGTGTCGGTTTTTCTGACTTTGGAACAGAATCTAATGTTGCCATTCATTATTAGTAGCTATGATGTAAGCTACGATGCTGTTACATGGTGATGATGTAACTTCTAAACATTAGACTAAATCATAACTGCAATGTTGTGTTAAACTCATTCAATGGTCCCATGATAAATTTCACAAAGTGATATGTCAGGTGAAGATGGTCATCCCTCAGGTTGGCAGTAAGGTTAAACCTCTCTATAACGACCACTAAAATGTGTTAATTAGTTGGTATAATGGGCAGGTGGCTGCTTAGAGCAAGGTAAAAGTAATACAGAAGGCTCCTAATTAGTTGGTATAATGGACAGGTTGCTGCTTAGAGCAAGGTAAAAGTAATACAGAATGCTCCTATAGGAGCGTTCTGTTTTACTTTCACCTTGCTTTAAGCAACCACCTGCCGTTTACACAAAATACTTGATGTAAATTAGTGGCCGTTATAGAGGGGTTTTACTGTACATCTCTGTACTCTTGAGCCACTGGTTTCCATGTCATCATGGCTGTTAAAATACACTTGCAGAGCTGACCACTGCTCCAGTAGGCGACGGACACACTTTTCTAGGGGCAGCCACCTGGTGCTACAGTGTTTCAGGAGCTTGGTTGGTTCTGTGTTTCTGAATTCCAGGAAGTCCTTAAACTCTTCTTTGTTATTGGAACTAAAACAATAGGAGAAATAAAACAGGAAAACAGAAAAAGCATTGCATGCAGAGTGATGAACCGTAGTTACATCTAAGGTCCTCAATGAGAGGAAGACACATATGAAATTTGAAAGCTCTGTAATTATTATTTAGAAATGACAGCCAAAAAAAGAAAGTATGAACAAAGGGGAATAACTCATAAAGTAATGCATGCAGAGTGATGGAACTTAGTTACATCAATGGTCTTCAATGAGAGGAAGACACATGGGGAATTTGACAGCTCCATAATGATAAGTTTAGAAATGACAGCCAATAAAAGTAACAACTGCCTCTCGGCAGGTGATACAAAGACATTGTTTGTCCACATCTGATTTTAACCCTTTCTTTCATATAAACGTGTTTTCAGGCTTTTTGAAACAGAGCAGACCCAGATCAGATGGCTCTGTTTGCTAATGGAATATGAAAGATCTATTTCTTTACTTTCTAAAATGGCTCAATGTTCTTCCTTCCATATTTCGTTGTACCTATTTTTTTCCATGAATATTCAGTCGTTACTGAAATTTGTAAAAAATAACATCAAGGAAAGGGTTAAGAAGTCGAGTTACCCAACATCTCATCTGGATCCAACATGCATTTGCATAATTGATCATCATAAATTGAGAAATTAAAACATTATTTTATCCAGATCTGATTTGACACCGAAAGAGTTAACATGTTGGTTAATATTGTTAAAGAAGAAAAAAAGCTGCTACATAAATGCAAAACCTTATCAGAAAACATAACACAATTTTTTTCAATCATCTGACGCCGAATTGTAGACGACTGAACATCTATGGTAACGGGTTTAAGAGTACTCCTAAAGGCATTCAATACACAAAATTTCAGTACCCTCATGCCTCCTTCTCTGTCCCCGGGGTGGACGAAGTCCTGACTGTAGTGCCATGGAAACTGCAATCATTTTGCCACATCCACAAAGTCTTCTCCTAGCTTCTTTTAGCTTCCTATTAACGGAACACATGATTTTGTCAAATGTCTCGTAGGTGAGACCTGTCCAAGGCAGGAACCTCCCGCATTTTACAATTCCTGCTACGAACACATGTTCTACTGCAGATGTGTACAGTCTGTCAACAATGGTTAAATGTCCTGTTAGATCACAGTAGGCATTGCACTAGCATTAATGTCGTAACATGAAAACATATCTGTAAAACTCAAACAGAAACATTTAACACATTATCTCATAGGCTATTTTTAGTTCCAACCTTTTGAATATATCTACCGAAAAGGAGCATTAACTAGAGAAAATGAAAATTTTAGAATTTGGTAGTTTGAAACAATTGTGATAAATAGAGCATTTGCTCATATAGGAGCAAATGCTCTATTTGTCACAATGGTTTCAACAGGTGACTTTTACAGAGGCGTCAATATGAGGGATGCATGGGTTATCCCTTTCCCTGTTCTACCTTTATTCCAACTCCTATATGAGCCATCTGATCTGGGTTTTCTCTGTTTGCAAATGTGTGAAAACACTTTTATATGAAGGAGATGGTAAAACAGTTTGAACAATACATAAATCCTAAATAGAGTAGAACCTGCCTTAACGATTTGGTTTTGGTTTTTATTGGGTTTTACTATGTTTATACAGTATTTACAAGTGGAGGAAGACCCCAGAAGTTCTTCTGTGCATGGAACAAATTGCATTGTTACTTGCACAGATGAACATCCAGGTAGATCCACGGACCTACCGCAAGCCAGCTGGAATATGCTTCCTCACATGAAAAATGCAAATGCCCTGACAGGGATTTGAACCCACAATGGTAAGGGGCTAAGCGATTGTTAGTCAAGGACCATAACCAATCAGCCACAGAGCCCCCCCCCCCCCCAAAAAAAAAATATAAAAAAAATAACAAAGACATCAAATATCAAAGCTAACAATGATATAAAGTTGTTATATCAAAGTCAACATGGCTACATGTATATGGGAGTATATGCAAACAGAGCTATCCACATCATCCAGTGTTTCTCCCTCACAACAAATATGACCATATCAGGACCGGAATTTTCGCCTTGACAAAAGCTGTAGAATCAAATCTTATATCATGTCAAAAGCAAATAGAGCAGACCCTGGTCAGTTGGCTCCTCTAGGGACCGTCTGGTCTGGGTCTACTCTACCAATGCATGAAAAGGCACTTATATGAGGGAAAAGGTTAAAGTGGAAGAAATGAGTATGTAAAACTTGTGCAAAGTTTAAACAGTGAAGACCAATACCAAGTACTCAAGATGAAACCCTTTTATCAGGGTCTTCACTATTTGTCATGATAATAATTTTCTTCACTAATAATTTTTGAAACCATTTTTTGTTTGATTAATATTAAGAAAGGAGGACCCAGTTTTAATTATTTAGCAGGTTAAGAGGTAAAGCTGAATATAAGTAGTTTACCTGATGTAACTTACAGTATTAACCCATTCCCTGTTCTATGTCTATTTTAAATTTTAATACCTACTGAATATTCATGGAAAAATAGTTATAATGAAATATTGAAGGTAGAACATCGTAGTTATTTTAGAAAGTAAAGAAACAGATCTACCAAAGTCCATAAGCAAACAGAGCAGGCCCTGATCAGACAGCTCCTCTAGGAGACGCATGAAAGCACGTTTCTATGAGGGAAAGGGTTAAAGTCATTTGTGATCCCAGCCATGGATTCAGGAATGATCTCAACAGTCACCATCAACATGGATAGCCACTATCAACAAGTAGGTGATATCCTGCTGGGACAATCCCTCTCTCAAACAACTGTTTGAGCCCACTGTTATGAAGGATACAGCTACCATGGTTTGAGCCCCACCAGTGGGCAACTGTATCTATATAATTGTGTCAAAGACGTTAAACACAAACTTTGCATTGACGCTTTGATAGCCTTTTCTCTTTATGTAAATGTCCTCCTCCCCTGCTGATGCCAAAATCTTAATTTGGGTACCATCAAGTATCCTAATTACCTTTGGAAAACTCGCTGAGCCAGAAAATTCTTGCACCTCAAAGACAGCTTTTTTGACTGGAACAGAAAAGAGTTGCTGGAGTTTCCTCCAGAAATACGCCTTCCTACGCCCTTACAGAGTAGGGTCAGATTAGATGGCTCCTGTAGGAGCAGTCTGATCTGGGTATGCTCTGTTTGCTTATGATATAATACAGATGTGAGTGTACAATTTCTGTCAAGACGAAAATTCCTGTGTCCATGTGCTATTACATGTATAACCATTTATCTAATTAATTTTGATACAGTCATTATTTCTTACCTGAATAAAGTAGGATCTTTAATCTAGCAGATGAACTGTTATGCCAAGCTGTTCTGGGTTGAATATATTGACTCAGTAGAGTCAGTAGTGTTCTGAAGGTACTCAATTCCTCCGGACAAATAGATACCGTCTCAGGATATCCATGTTGGTCAAAAACCATACTTAAAGATGCAAACATATAGTTTAACCTTTTACTCAATAAATAGGCCTTTCTACACCTTTGCAAACAGATTAGACCCAGATCAGATGGCTCCTGTAGGAGCCATCTGATCAGGGTCTGCTCTATTTGCTTATAAAATAATATACATGTAGATATGATTCTACAGTTTCGGACATGGCCAAATACTCCTGTGGTCATGTGTTTGAGGACATATCATGCATCAATATGTCATTTTAAAAATTACTGGTAATCTAATTAATATTCATGATATCATCATGTCTCTGACAAATTTAAGTTGAAATATAATAATACCCAGACTCACCACTAAGTCATGTCGATAACATTAAACAATTAGCCATAGCTTTATATACATTGTTCACTACTCTTGAGTGTATTGTATATTTGTATTACAAGATTATTTCTATAGGTATGAGTAAACTGATCACGTGTTTGCCTTTGTTAATACTGTCTGCTAGACGAGACTAGTGTACGGTTGCATGTTTTTCTCATGCAACTTTGCTGAGAGAAAGTATATATAAGGAGCTATTTCAGCCTATCTGGGCTCAGTCTGGTAGAGAACCAAGTTTACAGTTTACTTCTCTCTGTCTCCGACTGGCCATCTTTCCTGCAATTCTCACTATCGCTCCGTCACTTGTTTTCTCTCTCTCTCTCTCTATGTCCTAGTATGTCAGTATCATGAGTATGTTAACTAGATTGGTATTTTAGATAAAATTATAGAGCTACAAAGAATGTAAAATAACAAGAATAAAAGCCTGGAACATTCATTGGTATTCATTCTACTTTCCTTTCTCACTAGTAATTCAAGAGATACAGAACCTGTGTTAAACCGACTGAATGCAGAGCTTTCTATGAAAACTCTGTATACAAACCAATCTGGTTACATAAGCTAATATTTCAAACAATTACAAAAAATGCTATTAACAAACTAATTGGTCATAAACTACTATAAACATAAAATGCTTAATGTAGAAATTTATGACCGGAAATTTATGCATGATTTCAATCATTTGATATTCTCAGTTAACAATTATATCAAATAATAAATTAAACACTATTTCTAACCAGGTTGTTGACTACAATGTTATATGTATCTAGTTCACATTTGTATACTGTAAATGCCTAAATGGTGATATCGAGCTACTTTCGGTTTGGGACGTTTGAAGTTTGATGAGACTACACAATATTAGCAAACTCTTCTCTCTCCAGCTGTCCTATGACAATAGTTAGTACCTGTTATAGAAAACCCATGCAGCAAATAAAATCGTCACCGTGCAAAGCATTAATGTTATTAGTTAATTTCCGTTCGTTTTCTGCATAAAGTATAATGTCATGCCCAACACGTACCGAAGGTCGAACCGACACGAGACCGAAATGAAACGACATTAAAACACAGACTGCATTACAGCATTCACTAACAATATCAACTCAAATACATTTTCAACTTACATAGATAACATCAAACAAAAACCACACGCTCAATTTCTGTCAAAATATATCTATCTAATGTTGGGAAAAACTATCAACTTGGTTCACTCTTCGCTGAACGTGACCAGAGCGAGAACTAAAACGGAGTGTCTATTTCCACGTATTTTTTTTAACAGGTGAAAGGGTAAAAATCACACGCATCGTGAGAATTACACAATACGGCCAGAAATTCCGATAAGATCCTAATAGTACATTGACATGCATTTAATTGGACGAATAAACTATTCATATAAGTAAATTATAAATCTTAATACTGTTTTATGAAGGCCAAATGTAAGCATATTCCAAAATGTTCATAAAATCCTTGCATTATATGCAAAAATAATTAGCCTGCACAGTCATGCACAGTCCATGTACATGGTATCAGGTTGATAAAAGTAAAGAAATAATAATCCCGTGAACATTGTGCATGGTATAGATATATAATTGCATTAATAAAACGGATTAAAACTGAAAATATAAATAAAAAGAATTACCCACCTTATATATGAACAGTATATAAGTAAAATTCCATATAACAAATAGTAACTATGACAAATTCACTCAAATCCAAAATACACTATTTCACTAAATATCCCTCATGTAGTATTACCGAGCTCTTCCCACAAACTTCCGTGAAATAATAAAAAATGACCACAAAATTTTAACTTGATTGAAAACTCAGTATACAAGCCGAGTTTCTGTCAGCTTTGATACACACATTTCACAGTCGGTAATTACGAGTTGTTTGCAATGCAAACACCAAACAACACGCGCTATAACAGCTTTGGTAAGCCGAAGAACGCATTAATTGGTGTTACTCATTCACATCTGTAAACGTCTAACAGCAAGCCAACCTACCGTGGAGCAAAATTTGACCAAGCTGAAGGAAACATGATTTACCTATATGAACTTCAGAGAAATCTAATATCATCGAATAATCTGTTTCTCACGAGGCAAAGAATATTCTCTTGATACAATGGCTGTACTGTACGTCAAGTGTTCGAAAACAATGTTTTTAAAGACAATTTATAAATAAATCAGAAGCTAAACTAAACAAAGTCTGGTCTAACCAAAATTACGTGGTACTAAGCAAAGGGAAATCACCGCTGACACAGTCTATCTAATCAGGCTAGGTTATCGTTCCTTTCCTACCACGTAATTTGAGTTCTCCCGTATTTTAAGACATAACAATACATTTTTTCACTGCAAAAGCTTTTTCATATATAAATTGTTCGAATACTTTTTTATACTAAATATGAAGAGAATTTAATTATTAATCTGAAGCTAAACTAAAAATAGTCTAACCAAAATTACGTGGTACTAAGCATTTTTCATTGCCAAAGCTTTTTCATATATCAAGTGCTCTAATATTTTTTTTATTAACTATGAAGATAATTTATAAATAAATCAGAAGCTAAACTAAACAAAAGCTGGTATAACCAAAATTACGTGGTACTAAGCAAGGGGAAATCACAGCTGACAAAGTCTAACTTATTAGGCTAGGTTATCGTTCCTTTCCTACCACGTAATTTTAGTTCTCCCGTATTTTACAGCATACTATTACATTTTTTACTGCAAAAGCTTTTTCCTATATCAAGTGTTCGAATACATTTTTTTTATTAATTCTTAAGACAATTTATATATAAATCTGAAGCTAAACTAAACAAATTCTGGTGTAACCGAAATTACGTGGTACTAAGCAAAGGGAAATCACCGATGTGAAAGTCTACCTTATTAGGCTAGGTTATCGTTCCTTTCCTACCACGTAATTTGAGTTCAGCCTAACCTATATTACGTGGTATTAAGCGTGACCCGGTTTCTAACGTATTTTATTAAGGCATAACAATACTTTTTTTCCATTGTAACATATTTTATATATTAAGCTTATTGTTACACATGTGTTTGAAAAATATATGAAGCAAAACTGTAAAAAAATAGTACTAAAATTACCGGGCACTACAGTAAGCAAGTTATAATTATATTTCCGTGCAAAAATTATGGTAAAATTAAGCTATTTTTTCTCGTTTGATACAATTTCATACTACAATTTTATTATTTATTACTTTAAAATGAATAAAAATCCCAAATATATTAATTGTTTTTTCCTAATCAGACTTTTGGCAAATATAGGCCGGAAACTTTCTTGACGTGGGGGTGATTTTCACGAAAAGGTGATTATTATGACACACCGGGTTCAACGAGCTAAAATTAACAAGTGTTTTTTAAGATTTACCGAGCTGATAACTTAATGCACGTTTACAAATATCTTAGCATAGATATATAGTTAACATGCATGTATAATTATATGTCTTTGGTATCACAAAATATCCTGGTATCTACTATCCTTGAACTTTCTGTTTCACTGAACATAAAATGCGCGTGCGTCAATACTATATTTAGACTACCTCATATGATGTCTAGTCATGTCAAACAGACCATACAAATACACATTACTCTACACATTCAACCAACACGTAAATTTACTTCTATGTCCGGGAGGACCTAGTCTTATTGATATATAAAGACACAGACTTAAATAAGTACTATAAATATACATATTTGTTATATAGGATCTGTTCTCGTATAACCATGGCGATGCAACAGACTTCAAGTGGTACCAATATCGGGAGCTCAATGCTGGATTTCTCTCTGAAGTTGTACAAAGCCGTACTCGAAGGGGACAGCAACGTTTTCCTGTCACCATTTAGTGTTTCCGCAGCTTTGCTCCTGGCTAACTTGGGCGCAAAAGGGGATACGGAACAAGAAATTCGAAAGAGTCTAGGATTAGAGAGCGTGGCACAAGAAGAGGCACATGGAATGTATAAGGGATTGCACAACTCCCTTAATGCCCAGACCAAGGGGTCGACAACATTAGCCATAGCCAACCGCCTTTACTCTAGACTCGGTTTGAACGTAGACAGTGGCTATGTTAAGGACTCTGCCAAGTACCATGGTAGTGGACTTGAACTGTTGGATTTTATTGGCGACGCAGAGGGATCCAGGATCAAAATTAACAAGTGGGTTGAAGAACAAACAAGGGACAAAATTAAAAACCTGCTGCCCTCTGGAATCATAAATGCAGATACACTGATGGTGTTGGTAAATGCGATCTACTTCAAAGGGAAGTGGATGGAACCTTTTAAGAAGTCGAGCACGATCGATAGGGACTTCCACGTGACGAAGACAAGTTCAAAGAAGATAAAAATGATGAACGACGAACAAAAGGTTCGTTTTGTCAAGAATCAAGATCTTAAATGTTCAGCTGTTGAGCTTCCGTATGAAGATGGAAACGTGACAATGGTGTTTATCCGCCCGGACGAAGTAGACGGACTGAATGAGCTAGAAAAGTCACTGACGACAGACAAGTTCGAATCCTTGTTGAGTGCGGTCGGGAGAAGCTACAAAGATAAAGTAATTCTTGGCATCCCGAAATTCAAGATGGAAGCCACATACGGCCTGGTACCCATTCTAGCAGGACTAGGAATCAAATCAATGTTCGTACTTGGCAAAGCTGACTTCACCAAGATGCTCCCCGACTCACCAGAAGCCATTGTTTCAGATGTCATCCACAAAGCTTTTGTTGAGGTTAGTTTTTTCGTATTGATATAAGCAAGCGTCTTTAAGCAACCAAGACTGTGTCATCGCCGTATAGATCTATCAGTGGCCTAGCCCTGGGCCCCATTTGAATAATATTTTTCTTGAATAGCTCTTTTATTCCTCCACCAAACCATATGTTGTGACCACTCTATAGGATTTGTTGGAGAAATGACGATTTTTGCATTGAATACACGCCCTTTTATCTATTGGTCTCTCTATAACCACGAAGTAAATACAGATTTACTTCGTGCTATAACTATGGCTGGTCTTGTCGTTTTAAAGTATGTCAAAACTTGTGACAAATCAAGCAAACATTTAATCTCGATAAAATACAGAATCACGATCCAAATTGTTTAATACTTTTACATATTGTTTCCGAAAATACAATAACATGTAGTTTCAGAATTTAACAGACGACAGGTTTTGCAGTCGAAAGTTACTTAGTGATGAATTGGTAACACATGTAGATCTACCTGTAGATGCTTTGCAACCACAATAACAATTTCAGATATAAATGTCAATTAAGACGAAAGTATTCCTTGTTTAACCCCTTTCCCTCCTATTGAATATTAAAGTAAGAAATTCTCTTGAATATTCATTGGCATATTTTGTTTTGGCATATTTTGTTTTACAATGGTACATGTATGGTAGACAGAAAGGTTTAGCCATGGTAAAAACTGTAGAAACAAGTACGTGTTGGTGAATTCCAAACCCGATCTATGTTATTCCATGAACAAAAAGAGCAGACTCTGATCAGACGACTACTACAGGAGCCGTCAGACATGTGTCTAATCTGATTTCAAAGGCATGCAAATGCGTCTGTATGAGGGAAAGGGTTAGTTACTTATATCATAAGGCATAGAATGGTATTTGTTCGCGTTAACCTGCTTGAATAAAACGCTATATAGGATCGGTAGATAGGCAGAATAATGTTTGTTATTGGTATACATGTACTTAATTGTTCAAGCAAGTGTTTTTTTATACCCACGTTTATACACGGTGCACACTTACACATTCAGTATGGATTTGAAAATGAGCCATTCATACCCCACGGGAAAACACATTCTCGACTAAAATGTTTTGACAGACAAACGTGATCAAAATATAGACATTTTCTCACTTGTTAGCGGTAATTCACCCAGTTGTAGTTCAGTACATGCATTTTTAGCGTTATCATGACCATAGTTTCATTTGCAAAATTGCGCAATTGGTCATCCGTCACAGAACTCATAGTCTACAAGCCTTTTTAGAAAGGTCAGGTACTTTTCTACAAACAAAAGTTCTGCTAAATAATTATAAGAACCTTATAGTTATATTATATATTTTAGGATATGCTAAATAGGCCTACTTAGAAGCAGAGGGCATTGCTCATATATGACAGGCATATACGATCAAGGTTCTATGTCGATATAACCCAGATATAACGTTTCTGACCAGATTCTCACTAAATTTCAGAGGAACGATTTGTAGACGACCCTCTAGCAGAGTTGTATAAATTGTTCTGGCCCGCTGCACAATTGGATCACAATCTGCTAAATATAGTTTTTAATGAACTATTCATTTAAACGAGATTTCTGCTTAATAATGATGAATGGATTTCCACAATTTTTTTTCAGCGGTTAGCTGTCTATTTTCACTTTTGTTCTAGTTTTCCACCAATCAGAAACTATGTTACATTGTAATTTGCATATGACCTACGAGTATTTTCTAGTAAACCGTATTTTCATTAGTTAATTCCTTGACTGGCATACAGCCTTTTTATAATGCCTCTACACATGGCCAAACTAAATGTAGGACGATTCGGCATAGGAAGTTTCGTCCGGGATGTTTCGACCCAGGACGTTTTGGCCATCTATTTATTCGGCCTAGGACGTTTCGGCAAAAAATTGAAAATTAGTATTAAAAAGCAAAAGTTGAATAATCAAAATCACTAAATAACTATCTATATGTTAAATATTGATATGTGGTCCATTTTTTGGTTTATACAGATCAGGATATTAGCTTAGCAGGTGACATATTCACACTTACTCAACCTTGGGTACAATGAGTGATAAAGAGGTGTTTTCAAATACTATAGTCACATTGTTTAGTCATTAAAACAGCCCCAGACCACATAACACATTACTAATGATTTACTATCCAATTCAGTTTTGATTTTAGTCTTGGTTCAAACTGTTTGCCACTCACTTTATGATTTTTGTTTTCAGTCAAAATGTTGTTTAGTTCAACTTTTGGTGGATTCAGATACATGTACAATACTGTAGTCGCATGTTTATTACCATGACCGGTAAAACAATATGAATTATTTATTATTTTGGTCATTATCAAAACTAGAGTATATAATACATAAACAATATTACTGAATAAAACTGTATAGATCTATTATCCTCAAAAAGTGTGGATCAATTTTGACTATTCCATTTTTGGTCTGTCATACTTTATATCAGTTCCTAACCTATAATTGTACTCATCACCTCATGGTGATGATTGCTGAGCATTATTTCCTGTTTGCCAATACCACTATTAAACATTTAAACATGTATTATCATTTTGCTATCAATTTAATACCACATTTGATCACACCCACTTTGACGAACAGGTAGTTTGCCGAAACCACCATAATTCACAGGCAATGCTATAGGAAATAAAGAAGAAATGTTGTTTAGTATATTAGAGTAGTGGCATTAATAGTATTAATTACTATCCCCGACCACAACACCAATTAAGGCTCTGGTTATTCGCTCTTTGTGATATAAAGCTACTTACTGAAGGATATTGTTACGGATCTATCACCTGGCGCTCTGGATCGAGTAGTAGGTTGAGATAGCCAACTTAATATTGTTTTAAAAATACATGTATATTCAGTTTATGGTGTCACTAATGATAATGCACACACGTCAATTAATGCGTTGATACAGGCTATAGATAAATACCTTTCTTTAAGTAATTACAGCCTCTGCACAAACAAAAACTTAATTATGTATGCTTTATTTAAAGTATATTCAATTAGTTATCTTCATATCAATATAAATATACATGCTTTCAAGAAAATTTTTATAATAGATAAAATGAAGAACTAACTTCAGACAGTTTTAAAAAATACTTTGACATTGTATATTTTAATAGCGATTTCCTATAAAAGTAACTTTCCATAATTGCTTATTCAACTCCAAGTCATTTCCATTGCATGCTTCTCTGCTAGTATAATTACAAGCAACCCTTCATAGAACTAGTTCCCTGTACTAACAGAATCTCGAATCATTGAAATTAAGTTGGCGAAGATTTAATATCATTATTGTTTTGTACATTATGTCAATATTTGAATGCCGCTGAATATCTTTTTAAAAGATATTTCTTGTTATAATTATTTCTAGGTGACCCTCAATCAGATGAATATAACTATAGTATGACAAGGAATTCCAGACAGTTACGTCATAATTGGTTTACTTGAATATTCATATAACATGTTATTTCTTAAAAGAGAAGACTGAATATTTGATTATGATGGCATGCTTGTGGAGTTCATAGCCGAGTGGATAAAGGCGCTCTCACCCGAATCAAAATGTACCTGGTTCGGAACCCACATAAGTCTTTTTTCTGTTTGCCTCAGCAACATATATGTCAAAAACAGAAAAAAGACCAAGCAGGATTAAACAAGGCCAGAAAAAGATAAAAGGAGAATAGAAAAAGTATACTGACAAAAGCATTTAAAAATATTAAAACAACAAATAAAAGTATAAACGCCGGTGAGTTTCGAACTCAGATAGCGCGCATGCAAATCCTTTAGACCACGGGATCCGATATCCCATGGTGTAATGTTTGTCTTATTTATTAATTATCCCATTCACATCATATATTGAGGAAACCCTGTCTATTTTAGTTTGTTATTGTTTTGACGTAACTGCCAGACCTAGTTTGTTTATCTATAGTTCCAGTCTGCTGTACAAGTAGGTCACGGGAGCTAAACTAGATTTTAATTCACAATTACTTGATATTTCCACTTAAACTGCTGAATGGATTTCCATCAAATTTCACATGAATCTTTTATCAGATTTATATAAATTCGGTCCGCTGCGTTATTAGGTCCAATGAGCTATAGATATATTTTAACGATCAAGTTCTAGAAATGACATATCCTCCTAAACCACTATATGAATTTCCACCAAATTTCACAAGAATGATATTCAGGTGATTCTCTATTGAATAAAGGTGTCCAATCCTTTACTTAAGTAGGTCACAGTAGCTAATAATAGATGTGAAATAGCAATTTCTTCTATTAAACCACCGAATGGGAATTGACAAAACTTTACAGGAATGATGCTTGGATGACCCTACATTAAATTGATAGACCCTACATTAAATTGATATATGAATTGTTTTGGGTTGTTGGATGAGCTTACATTATAATTATATAAATTGTTTTGAGTTGCTTTATAAGTATGATACATGAGCTAAAATAGATTTTAATGAACACATTCTTTCAACGGAATTTATTCAAGCTTCATAGAAATTATCCTTAAATGGTCTTTGTCAGAGCGAAATACAATGGCCTGGACAATTTTGGTATATAATACATAATATATAATTTTGCCAATTAACAAGGTAAGTGAGCGCTACAGATCCATCATGACCTTGTTCAAATTATTGTTATCCATGTAGAACTCTGATTGCCATGGTAACTGAGGAAACGACTTTGACACTCTTCTCGTTTGGAACCGCGTGGTCGATTTCAATGTAATGAGGCAGAAATGACCCTTAGGTGACCCTCTACCAAAATTGTTCAAACTAGTTTGATACACTAAACACATAGCCACCTAGGGCGGGGCTAATTTTCCTTATATGGCTGCAGTGAAAATTAAAACAAAATATTATTTTCTGACACCAAGGGCACCTTTAATTTTTAATTTAAAGGCATTATACTTAGGCGAATCTCAACCTAGATAGTTCAAATGATTTTGATTCATTATAAAACACTGGAAAGATTTCATTGTAGTTTTGCAGAAATTATCCTTAGATGAACCTTTAGAAATGATTTTTATTTGTTAACAAACCACGCCCGCCCGGAGCGGGGATACTTTTCCTCATATACAAAGTAGATGTACTGGAAACTTTAAAAATACCTTCTACTCTGAAACCACTCGTCTGGTTTTAATGAACGTGAAAATTTGCAGGATTGATTCTTAGGTGACAATGTACCAAAATGTTCAAATTATTCTGATTCGTTAAATCATGGAACCAAGGTTTGGGATGACTTGAGCTTCAAATCACTTAATTTCGAACCAGTTGAGATTGAGACTAGATATTTGACATGCATGTGATGTATTGCGTGGTGACATGCCATGTCAAGGTCAAGGTCATTCTTCAAGGTCAAAGCTCATATATAGGTCACATAGAAACTTAATATTCGACATGCCTATGCATCTCATGGAGCCTACGGCCTGCTGGCCTATTAATGGGGGTGGGGCATAGTGTAGTGTTTCACAAACACATCTTGACTTCTATGAAACCACTTGGCACATTTCAATTTATATTTGTATTTATTCCAGAATGATCTTATGTGACCTTCTTCCAAAACATGTTCAAAACAAGTTTTCTTCGCTTAAATGTGTCCGCTAAGAGAGGGGATAGTTTCCCTTGTATGACTAGAAAAAATCTCCTGAAACTATTGGACAGAATTCAGTGGCTTTTAAAAGGGCTGTTGCTTAGGAGACCCGCTACCTATGTTACTCAAAACATCGTGGCTCGTTAACAAACTGGACAAGGATGGCAGGACTAATTTTCCGTGTATGATCATAGTGAAAAGATGAAGTTAAGATCCTGTATATGGCTGTAGGGTATAATTTGGTAGGACTTTTCCTTAGATGACCATTTGCCAAGAGTTATTCCTTAAAAACCGTGGCTGCCAGACTTGTTGCTATATTTTAAATAATTTTACAAATATTCTTACTTACACAATGCATCATGTGACATGTCATGATGACCCGCTTATTGTTCAATGCATTAACTGTGTAATTAATTTATTTGTTTTAGTTAGCGCTTTGCTAATATCAATTATTGGTAGATACATGTATATTGTTAATTGTATACCTCAGTAACGGTTGTTATTCGGGAAATCCGGATATCAAATATTTATACGAAATTATCCGGTTATAAACCATTAGACTGTTGACAAACAGTTTCGTCAGTAGCAAATATTGTCTATGTCAGTTTTACATTCGATTTATCTGGCATTTACCCCCACCCAACCCGCCAACACCCACCCACACACCATTCCCAAAGATACCCCACATCAGTTGCAGTGTCCAACAATTTGATGAGACGCCTAGTTGCTCGTATCATCTGGAGCCCAGTCTGTTGAAAAGGTAATCACAACTCTGCATGTCGCATGCTTAATGTTTATTGTTCAACCTTTCAATGCGGGATGTGCACTGTCATTTGCAAAGTTTGAAACAGTGTAGATTCTGATATCTCTTAGAGGCACCCTCTGATCATGATTTGCACTGTTTGCCGTGCAAAATAATCCATCAAGTTTAAGCCATTCATACTGAGTGAGGTTATATAGTTCAACACCGATGGGCTATTCTACTATAAAAGTTCAGTGTTGGATGGTTTAATTATAGCAAGAAAGCAAGACCGTATAGGTCAAGTGTCGTCCAGAAAGAACCCAGAAGTATGTATTTTTTATTGGATGATTTGTATTTTGTTGGGAAAAAACTCGTTTCTTACATTTATTTGGCATAGCTTGTGTTAAACACTCCAATGTGAAATTCCTTTTATTGGAAACAATCTCTTTAGTGCATAGTACAGTAGATCCAGCCTTAAGCGACCATCAAAAAGAGGTCTGTATGGGTCTGTACTGTAGGAGCTTTCTGTATTACTTTTGCCCTGCCTGATTAACAACCTGCTCATTAATACTCCTATATTCAACAAATGAATGACTGTTTAAGACAGGTTCTTCTGTATGTCAGTATCATGGAATATTTTGCATGAGCTACCGTTTGAAAGGACAAAACTTTGATCACATGTTTTACTGTCTACGCGAATATATATGTTTCTCGTGTACACCACTCCAGACTGATGCATTAATTACGAATTGAGCAACATTAGCTGCGAGAATACAAGTTGTTGTCTAACCAGTGTATGTCGTCCTTTTAACTCTTGCGTTGACTTTGCAAAAAGTTTGGAGCAATTCTGGCCACTTTTCGTAAAAATCAATCAACACATAACGTTGTACATGTACAAATTTCCATATCCTTAAGATAATATTACAGACAATTTTGCAACAGATATTCAGATAAAAATTAACGGTATCGGAATACTGCTAAACATTTAGAAAACCGCCGACTTTTTAAGAAACGGAAAACTTGGTCGACTGCGCCGAAATTCAATGGATGTATTTTACCAGTCTCTGATTTTGATGAATATTAATTGGGTTTTCACACAAAAGCTGACGTGTGCCAGCCCAAATAATAAAATACAAAAAGAGAATTCCATTGTGTGAATCTTTACCTATATGTATATCTTTAAATACATTTTTATAACTTCATCTGTTAAAGTTTGAAGTAAATCTTCTTATTGGTGTATTGGGTGACACACAAGATTTATTCATTAAACGTCATATAGTGAAGAAAATTCCAAAGTCCCATAACTCTGGTAATCCAGCTAGAGCAAAACGCCCATTCTTTACATAAATATTCACGTCAACGTTAAATTTGAAGCAAACCCTCCAAATGGTGTACGAGTAGTAGGATAAAGGCTATGTAGTGAAGAAGATTTCAAAGTCCTATAGCTCTGGTAAAATGGCTTGAGTCAAGATTACCTTCTTTACTTATAATCTTCACATCAACCATCCGTGAATTGAAATAAGTCATCCCTTTGCTGTATGAAGAGTTGGACACACAGGGTATTTTCACTGGGTTATACAGTAAAGAAATCTTTAGAGTCACAAAGCATTGATAAAAAAAATCACATAAAAAATCTCTTCTTTATTACGTACATCTTCACATCAACAATGTTTATCTGTGAAAGTTAAAAGTAAATCGCTCCATTAGTGTACGAGGAGTTGGACAAGCACCATTCAATGAATAAAACTACACCAAGTTTTTCACGCTGTGTGTTCCCATTGTGCTATGAATATTATCGTATCTGAGACTGCTCTTAGTCGTAAGAACGAACACCAATATTTCTCTTCACCAGAAAACCAATGACCAAACGGGCAAACACTATTTCTTTCAGGTGAATGAGGAAGGAACGGAAGCTGCTGCAGCAACTGCAATAATAATGACTAGAGGCATGGCGATACCTTTAGCCGAACCTAAAAGATTTGTATTGGATCGGCCTTACATGTTTGTTATCCGCGACAAAAGTTCTGGAAGCATATTGTTCATGGGCAGATATGTGCAGCCGCTATCTGAGGCTTAACTGCTTCCTAGTGGTAATACAGTGGTTACACTGTATGTTATATAGGAGAACCAATTTATTACCAGCGGAACATACACTAAAGTATAAGAGTCTTTATATATCAATGACCAGGACGAACGAAGTGTTAAAAGTTTACTTTATATTTTGTATAATTATTTATACACATATTATCTTTCAAAATATGCTTGCGCTTTCGATGGATTATGTAGTGGTTTCACGAGTTCCATACACTCATCTCACAACAAAAAGTTGCCAAAGACAGACCGATGATTAAATCTCCAGAGAAAGGCGCAATTGTCGGCAAGTCGATTGCCATTGTCTACAAATATCACGAGTAAATAAGTGACGTCCATGAGCATCTTGTCTTTAGAAGTACAAAAATGAGTCATGCAGGAAATACCACATACAGAACAAACACTCGCCCGAACAGCAACACAAGGAAACAGCAAATGTACATGGGTAGAAAAAACAACAAGAGACGCACAAAGACAAAACAAACATTCAATAGGAGGAAGATGGAAGTACCGCCTTGGAACGGTCAGTGACAAAAGTCACCGGGGGTTTAAACCGAAAGGCTACGTTTAACCGTATTCCTCCTGCATATTCCCCGATCTGAAAACTGTTTGATAAAAACTGTTAGAAAACTGTCTTTACATGGATTGATAAATTAATAGTAAATTCCATAATGATTTATAAGGCCACTGCATTTACGACAACTTGTAGGAATCAATTGTATGGATAAATAAATGTATGGATACATCGAAAAAAGGCCTTTACAACTAACACATAACACATTGCAACTAACACATAACCCATTAAGTCCCAAATTAAATACAGTACACGCGTCCTAAACAGATTTGGAACCCCTACATTTTGATCACTCCACTGTATTGGAATTGATATAGTCATCATATATTCCTCTATATTACACATGTTGAATTAAGCTGTAACGTCATGTGGAAACAATGTTTAACGCCATGTAGAAATATTGATAAATATACATGTAGGACCTATCATAACGGCATTTTAGTCGAAATAAGTAATGCGATAAGAAGAATATAGTGCTCATAGCCATTTTATACAAACTGATATTAAACTT
Organism: Azorinus chamasolen; assembly: GCA_963576725.1. NCBI lineage: Eukaryota > Metazoa > Mollusca > Bivalvia > Cardiida > Solecurtidae > Azorinus > Azorinus chamasolen. The sequence continues at coordinate 6,738,904 of OY755244.1, forward strand.
GTCTCGGAAAATGTTATTAATCTCGCCAGAGGCTAGCTTAATACTGTTTTCCAAGACCCGTTTAATATGACTACTCGCAGCAGTGTCGAGAATGTCATCGTAACGTTGAGCATTTAAACTGACATTAATGACGACTAGTGGTGAACGATTGTCATGGGTAATGGCTGTCCAAAATCATGACATAACACCCACCCCCGAAACAGTCTCGTTGAAGAAAACAACAGCCAGCTTAGCGCTTATTTCTCCTATGGTAGACGCACACCCTGCCAAACCGCACGTGGGTACACATTGTTCAACAAGTCGAAATTCCAAAAATGCTGAAACGGTATTAATTTGGTGCCTCACTTTGTTAAGGTCATGGAAATTCTCACACAAATTATTACGCTCAAACTTTAAAAATTCTGTGATTTTTAAAAGCTTTGGAGTTTAGATGGATGACAGATGTGACAAGGTGGTCGTTAAATTTACTAGAACAAGTTGTATAGTAGAGTCCTTTAATAATTATTCCATCATTGCTTATAGTAGATCTTGTCATCTATTGTTTTTAGCTCACCTGAGCCGAAGGCTCAGGATGAGCTATTGTGACCGCGATGTGTCCGTCTCCCGACGTCCGACATGATCTAATCGTCCTCTAAAATATGTAGCTGTCGCTTTTGGTCCTCTGACAAGCATGTTCAATTTGCGACCCTGACCACTGGGCGAAACTTGGCCCTGCCTCAGGGCTTATCAGTTTTTCATGTGAAAAATATAAAATATTATTTTTCTCTGAAACCATAAGGCTTAGACCTTTAATTAATGGCATACTGTTTTGCCTTGTAATTCTCTTCCAAGGTTGTATAAATGATTTCTTGTGGTCAAAAATGGCCCCGTCCTTAGGTTTATCTCAGGTGAGCGCTTCAGAGCCTCATGACCCTCTTTTTTTCTATATTTCGAAAAATAGCTTCTATGTCGGTAAATAGCTTTTAGCTAATGTTAAATATGTTGTGAAAACAACCCGACTATAAATAAAGTTTCTTGTATCTTGTATCTTGTATCTTGGCCATGGTTTTCAATTAACAAATTAAAACAAAAGGTCACATAAGCGACATTCCTGCGTAATTATACTGAAATCTGCCCTGTGATTTCATAGAACAGCAGTTTAAATGTTCCGCTACAGCGATACACAGACAATTTACTGCTGACGGTCAAGCGTTAAAATGATTCCAATTGGGTTTAAAAGGATTGATATAGGATACTACATATGGATCATTTCTGCAAAATCATTAACATCTTTATTTATTTATTTTTGGGAGAGATTCACCTTAAAGGATAATTTTGACAAAACTATACTGAAATTTGCTTTGTGATTTCACAGGAGATTTTTTTTTTAAACTTCTGTTATATTTTCTGGTCCTTCGGGATCATAAGTTTTGATGTTATTAGTTTTGAAAATTGAATACTGCTTAAGCCAGTGCTAGGGGGCGTGAGTAGTGTTGCACTTTTAATTATTACTCATGAACAGACTCAATAAAACCGAGTCTGCAATTTTCTCTTTTTGCAGTTCTACTTTTGCTTTCGAAGGATCACCCATTTTCAGATTATATTCTGTTATAGCAATATAAAGAAAATTAGCACCACCTTTCGTGGCCTTAACGAATCAAAACGGTTTGAACAAATCTGGTAAACGGTCACCTAAGGATTATTACTGCAAAATTATAGTGAAACCTTCCCAGTGGTTTCAAAGAAGTACGCTTTTTAAGTGTTCCACTGTTGCGTTTTAATTTTTAAAGCACCTGAAAATATGAGATGAAACAGGTGTGACTCTTTCGGCACTTTTCAGTAATTTAAATTTAGATTAAATGTAGAAAAACAATCTGGCTTACGTTGACTATGTTTTGAGGAGGTGAAACTTTAATCAAAGGCTAAATATTGAAACAAAATGTGCGCGTTAAAACCCTCATATATAATCATACCAATACTGGTGACACCTCGATACACATATTCTATATCTCAGTCCCATGCGAAATGTACAGGACCTTACTAAAAGTCGTCCGAATACACACTAGATTAAGATCTATAACAAATTAATGCTAGAACAGAGATATGCAATTTATTTAATTAAAATGCTAATGCATATATGTTTTGATTCTGTTTCTTTCAATAATTTTCACGTTTAATTAGCGTATTCTGTTGATGTTGGATTAGTTATAATTAAACTTTTGTCCGTCTGGCGATAGTGGATATACCTCGATTTCAATCTATAAGTGTACGAGTAAAATAATAGGTGAGTGGATAGTGGGGGATGAAGAACATCATGCAGCACATTCGAGTTATACTTACCAGTCTCTATCATCCTTATTTCTGAAAATGCAAAAGTGTGGCCTCTTTACATTTTAAAATGTGTTCCAGTAATAATAATTCAAAATTGAAAAATATAGCTTGCCTAAAAAGATTAAACATGGTTTAAATTGTAATAAAATACACACTTTTACGAATTAAAAAAAAGCCAGATTTATTTTATATTGTAAGCAAAGGAGGCATCCCAGGAAAATAATTTTAATGTAGCAGAAATGGCAACAGTGTACACTTTTGTGCATCTCAGAATAACGACTGTGTTTTAGAGTTTTCATAACCAGTGCCTTCTTATAATTCTGTTAGTTTTTAGAAAGAACCATTGCAACGCTATTTTGCTCAAATCAACTATACCAAATTAAAAAAATATCACATGGCGGTGACTATTTAGGGATAGTTTTAAAAAAAACTGTATCTTGCCAAACAGTGCAGACCCTGATGAGATCTGGATCTACACTGATTGTCTGGATGCCTGCTTCTCATTCCCTTGAGACGCATAGCCTTCCTTGGCATTGGTGCGTGTTAAAGAATTATGACCCGGCACGCCCCTGAATACCACAACAAAATCTGGATCTGGATTTCGTCGGAAAACAGAATGGTATTCTAGCGTGCCCAACGATCGAGTGCGCCTGCCCAATTAATATACATCATTACCTTTGTGAGAAATGCCCAAATTGTTTCTGAAACTGCTATGATTCAACTTAACTGCTCATGTACAGAATCAATAAAACCGGGTCTGGAATTTTCTCTTTACTGCTTTTACTTTCGAAGGATCTCGTACTGATAGAATTCATAAGTAATTCCAGAATATACACTCCTTGCTTTCTGTTGTATCTGGAACGATGATAGTTTGCAATTAAACGATATTTATATCTGGTGGCTCGTCATCTATTGGCATGTCAAGTATGGAGCTTTTGTTGTTGCGTTATTCTTTTAAGATATTATTCTAATTTAGATGACTGGCGTGGAATTTTTTACACATATATATATTATCTAAATGACAAGGGAATCTCTTTCTTACACGTATGTATTATCTAAATGACAGTGTCTGTCATTCGTTTTAGAGAAGTCAGTGTAATCGACATTGGAAGCTTATTTGTTGTTAGTTTAAGACAACAATCCAAATTGGACAAGGTAACAATCGAAATGAATCCATCGTCGGCGACGTTCTTGCAAAAGTATTGTCTTAATTATGCTGATCAATCCATTGAAACAATTTATAATATCCTATTCGTTTCTACGAGACATTGTGAATATTAACCGTTGTTCAGGCGATTTAACTAACGGAAAGACGAGAAGTACTTGATTAAGGAATCAAACTATAAATTCTTAGACCCTCACTGTAGTGTTTTAATCTGTATAAGGTGTGAGTGTCAGGTAATTCAATGTATGGTTTTAATGGCACTCTCTTAAAGATGCATGCTGCGCAAATTTCCGCAAATTTTCGTTTCGAACTGACTTCAGAATTGGAATATATGTACCTTAACACTTATTTAACGCCAAACAGCACGGTCAGTAAATGGTAGTTTGTGTCGAAAAAACTAGAAAATGGATTGCTACGGAAACCAACGGAACAGCCTTCGCCATTGGCCGGAGTCTGACGTAAGATTCAAATTTTTACATACTGGAAATAATCATTCGATGCACCTGTATGAGTTAACTGTATGAGTATGTAGGCCAACAACCAGTGTCAACCATTGTACATGTGGTAACAACCTTAATTAATATGCAAAGCGTTGTTCCGAAATAGAATTGGAGTCATTCAGAACTTGACCAAAGATGTCCGCTGATTTCCGTAGAAAATGCCCGTTTCTAAAAAGGAGGCTCTTTTCAAAGAATTTAGCTAGATTCAGATAGTGATAATATTTATCTGAACAAATATATCCTGTCGGAAAATGGGTTGTAAGCATTATTTCCATTGTATGTATTCCTGTACAGCTTTTGGTGTTGATTGATTACATGTAATACGAAAATTGCGCATACATCTTTAAAATGACTACATTTATTCACTCTCACATACAATCAGCGAGACACGTTTCATACACATACAATTACCTTCTAGACATGCACAATATGGATGGAACCATTTACTGTATTAGCATACGATGAACCCTATTATGGATGGAGCTTCTTTAACCATTGCTCGTTATGCTGACAACACACACCTCCCATTGACAAACGTGTCTAACTCATGCTCAAATGTATTCTCTTGAAAACCATTTTTAACAAATCTCAAGGTTTCTTTCATGCTGTACATACCCTTTGTTCTTCTTTAAATGTTGTAATTTCTGAACCATTAGTCACCAATATTGAGCAGCTCAAATATCGCTGTAAGTTGAATAGACAATGGCAAAGTAGGCAAACCGCTGTATTTCTTTCAGGTAAATGAGGAAGGGACGGAAGCCACTGCAGCCACTGCAATGGTAATGTTTGGGGGTTGCATGCCTTTAGCCGAACCTAAAAGATTTGTATTGGATCGGCCATATATGTTTGTCATCCGCGGCAAAATTTCAGGAAGCATATTGTTCATGGGCAGATATGTGCAACCGCTGTCGGCTTCCTAGTGGTGTTAAGATTTCCAGTAATACAGTCGTTATGCTTGATTGTATACAGGAGAACCAATGTACTATAAAAAGTGAATAAGAAAAGCACATATATGTACGAGTAGGTGTCTGTATATATTAATGACAGGAATGTATATATTAATGACAGGAATGAATGAAACACTTTATTTCTATACATGAATACATCTCGTCTTCTTCAAATGATTATACATGTATATTGACTCTTTGGATGGCCAATGCCGTGGCATCCCTACTACAATACACCAATCGAAGAAAGATGCCAATCCCTGATCTATACACGTGTTGTTGTCAATGACTGACCGACTTATTCTCCAGAGAAGAATAGAATAGAAGTCAGTCAGGGAATTTGGAGTTGACACGAAAGTGCACGGGGACACTTGAAGCACACGTTCACACATACCCTTCGTGACATTTATAGAACTGTTTCTTGTTCGACATATCGACTGCAGTTAAGATCCTACTGTATATCGAAAGCTTACGTCATTAGCGAAAAACAAATAAAAGCAATGCATATATTATACGTGATACAGAGATCCGTTATTGTCATGTTATTTTGGTTTCAAAATAACGAGCTTAAATCTTCGGTTGTGATGAACTTTTGAATGGTTATTCTGTTTACGTCAAATTTTCTTTAAATTTGTTTAAACCCCACTTCTTCCTTTTATCGGTAGTGTTGAATAATTTCCAAACTAATAATACTGCTAATTTTGTATTTACATGATACAGCAGTTAGTGGTGAGATAGGTTGTCACTTGTGCGGCGCTGCGATACAGCGCCAATGACGGATTCGGAGAAAAGGGTGATTGTGACCATAATTATGAAAAGTTGATTGGTGATAATTTTGATGACAAAATGCAATAAATAGATGATACCAGTAATAAGATATCTGCTATTCATACATTCTATATAACCAGCGCTTAACGAAACGCAAATCATGTTTTCAAACTCGTCATTCCATTCAACGTTTCAAACATAGATACCGTCCCCAGTGATTGATTTTATTGACTGACCTGGAGTCGACTGGCTCTTAAAGAATCAGTCAGAACCACAGACACGCATATATGCATGCATTCAATAGTCATCGTAATGGTATAATTTAAAAGAAAGACTCATTTGTCTGGTTTATTGTCTTAGTTTCAGCATTCCTAGAATGAACGGAATTTGAATTAAAAAACAACAACAAATATGTGTTTATTGATTGGCGTTTATCGAAAATGCTATGTTTTGTAAATAATATAAACAGGTAATGTTTTCCTTATGAGAGAGGCTACATAAGACGGATTCAAAGCTAGAGACGTTACGAATTCGAGTGAAATTATTCAATATACATGTATAATAAACATGTGATGTGACGAAAGATTTCTATCAAATGTCGTTAGAATAGCAAAACCATGAATGGAAGTTTTCGTTTAGATAAATTTGTAAAACATATTTTTTTCGGAGACTTTTCTAATGCGATCTGTACTCACGCTAAGTCTAAACAAGAATAGAGGGTTAATACACGTTTTTTTTCGGGCAATAACGTCTACAGTGTCACGAGGGACTGTTGTTGGCCCGAGCCCGAAGGGCGAGGGCAACAACCTTCCCGAGGGACACTGCATGTGTTATTGCCCGAAAACAAACGTGTATTAACGCTATTCTTGCATGAAACCAAATTTCTGCTTTCCTACATCAATTTAATTCTTCAAAATACAAGCAAACCTACGGCAGCAAAGCTATACACATCTTTGACACTTCGTCGATTTATGCTGTTTCCGGGCCACTGTTTTCTTTTCGACGTCAATTCATGATTGTATCAAATACCGTTTACACGGAATTTCATTCAATATGTCTATCACTAAAAACAGTTCATTGTCGGTGCTCCTGGAAATACTCACACCCCGGCGTTCACCTAGCTTAGGCCAAAACGCTATAGCATTCGCGTCCATTGTTTACATTAGGCCCCGAATAGGTATAATTAAAACCGGTCAACAACAGCGCGTGAGCACGAGAATCGCCTTGTTAATACATGGCCTAGCGGGACTACAACAGCACGTTTTGTGCAAGAATAACTTATATGCGATCACGATCGGTCCGTGGGTGTCACGTGACCCCTTCTGATAATACTGTCATTGGCTGTTTTGGTATTTACCAATTATTAATGACTATGTAAATTGACTGATAGATGAACATTGATTTAACCCTTTCCTTCATTTAAACGCTTTTTTTCACGCATTTGCAAACCGAATAGATCATAATTATGTCTCCCCCATTTATGGGGAGATATATTGTTTTTGCCAGAGTTGTCTGTCTGTCCGTCCGCCTGTCTGTCCGTCCGTCCGTCTGTCTGTCTGTGTCGCGCGTATCTCTGAAACCAGTTGGGCTAGAGTCACCAAACTTCACAGGAATGTTCACCAGCATGAGTTGTTGTGCACCTGGTTTTGTTTAATTGTCTCCCCCTGATAACTTTGGAGTTATTGCCCCTGATGACTTAAAATTAGAAAAACTTTGTGTCGCGCGTATCTCTGAAACCGCTAGTACTAGAGTCACCAAACTTCACAGGAATGTTCACCAGCATGAGTTGTTGTGCACCTATGGTTTTTGAATTGTCTCCCCTGATAATTCTTGAGTTATTGCCCCTGATATGAATACTTAAATTTATACAAACATTGTGTCACGCGTATCTCTGAAACCAGTAGGGTTACAGTCACCAAACTTCACAGGATTGTTCACTAGCATAAGTTGTTGTGCTCTTGGGTTTTTGAATTGTCTCCCCCTGTTAACTTTGGAGTTACTGCCCCTGATGACTTAAAATTAGACAAACTTTACTTAGTGTCGTGCATATATCTGAAACCACTAGGACTAGAGTCACCAAACTTCACAGGAATGTTGACCAGCATGAGTTGTTGTGCACCTGGGATTTTTGAATTGTCTCCCCTTGATAATTTTGGAGTTATTGCCCCTGATATGATTACTTAAAATTGAGAGAAACTTTGTGTCATGCATGTCTTTAAAACCACTAGGGCTAGAGTCACCAAACTTCATAGGAATGTTGACAAGCATAAGTTGTTGTGCACCTGGGTTTTTTAAATTGTCTCCCCTGTTAACTTTGGAGTTACTGCCCCTGATATGATAACTTAAAATTAGAGAAATTTTGTGCTGCATGTATCTCTGAAACCAGTAGGGCTAGAGTCACCAAACTTCACAGGAATGTTCACCAGCATGAGTTGTTGTGCATCTGGGTTTTTTAATTGTCTCCCCTGATAACTTTGGAGTTACTGCCCCTTATGACTTAAAATAAGAGAAACTTTACTTTGTGTCACATGTATCTATGAAACCACTAGTACTAGAGTCGCCAAACTTCACAAGAATGTTGACAAGCATGTGTTTTTGTGTACCTGGGGCTTTTGAATTGTCTCCCCTGACAATGTTGGAGTTATTGCCCCTGATGACTTAAAAATTAGACCCTTGTAAGTTTGGAGTTACAGACATTACACGTGTGTATTGGAAAGAGGATGGGAGGGGGAGACATCTGTTTTTGTGACAAAAACAAACCTCTAGTTATACTCCGTAGGAGCCGTCTGATCAGGGTCTGCTCTGTTTGCTTATGAAATTAAAATAGGTCCGTCTCTACAGTTTCTACCAATACCAGAACATACTGTATACATCTGCCATTATATGAAAAATAAAAATCAGCTAATAAAGTAATAAATATCCCTGGTCTCATTATTTCTTACACGAATATTGAACAGGGAAAAGTTAAATTGCCAAGATTTTAAATAATATCATAAACGAGTTACGTTTCATTGTCTGGACATATCGAAAACAATCAACGGAAACGATTCATAACTGAATTCTTACACATACAGGTAGATGCTTAATGCAGGATGATATGGAAGTCATGCAGAAAGCTCTTAGAGGAGTTATCTGCACAAATTTAACACTGCATTAAGCTGCCATTTGTCTTAAAGATCATTCGTCATTCCATTCAACGTTTTCAAAAACGATACAAATCCCCAGTGATTGATTTTATGGACTGGCCTAGAGTCGACTGGCTCTTAAAAAATCAGGCAGAAGCAGAGAACCGCATATATTCATGCATTCAACAGTCATGGTCATGGTATGATCCAAAACAAAGAATCATTTGCCTAGTTCGACCATATTTATGCAAAACCTTTCCTGGAATAAAACAAACGGAGTTTGAATTCGTACGAAAAAATATACATGTATATTAATTATGTGATGTGACGAAAGATTTCGATCAAATTTGGTTAGAATTGAAAAACAGTGGAAGTATTTGCTTAGATAAAACTTTTAAAAATATTTTTTCGGAGACTTTTCTTATGTGGTCTTTACTGACGATTGATCAAAAACCAAATATCAAAACCATCAACAGAAATGATTTATAACTGAATTCTTTACACCTACGGGTAGATGCTTAATGCAGGGTAAAGACATGCAGAAAGCTCCTAGAGGGGTTTTCTGCATGACGTTCACCCTGCATTAAGCTGTCATCTGTCTTAAAAATCAAAAATTAATTATACGTAATTGAGTGATTGAATAATCGAGTTTTTATTGCATGAGTATTTCAAATATTTTAGGTGCACTGAAATATACATACAACCCAATAAGAAGCTTAGTGTCAGGAATAGGCATGCAAACAACCAATAGCAAGCCACTATGGTGGTTTATTACATAACCTCAAACTAAACAAACTAGTATTGTTCCTGTTTCATTACCCTTGATTCATCATGGTTATTTACGACGGTGAAATCGTGTCCTATAACTGCTACTACTATTTCAGCTTTTCGGTGTATACATTCAACCCCGTCAGAAGCACAGTGCAAAAGATATGCGTGCAATCAATCAATGGTCGCATCTCAATATCTGCAAAAGGGTCGCTTGTCTGTTTTTATCGCGTTAGTTTCAGCATATTCGTGCCAGAATAGTTTCTCTAAAAACACTATTGTAACTAATAACATTTTAGTTTTGAGGTGCATTGTAAGAAACGTACATCCGATGAGACTTATTGTGCCAGATATGCAATCATTCAGGCAAGTGTTACACAATGCACATATCCGTATCACAGAGAGTCGCTTGCCTGTTCCAGTAAACCTCTCTAAACCAGTGTTCTAGTAAAGAAGAATTTGGTAGATTTTAGACAGTGGTGCTTTCTATATGACTTTCAACCTGTATAATGCTGCACCCTGTCTCCAAGACCGATATCTATACCATACTGTATGTGTGTATTCGTGCATGCACGCGTATGTCGTGTCAGACATGTAAAAATGATTCCACGATACTTTCCACTAGTCAATTTAAAAGAATGAAACACTTTGTGATTTTAATTCACACGGATTGAATTTTCATCACACCAGGTAAATTGATACTGGCATTACCCTCATATGCGAGCAGTAAGACAACCACTGATAATTGGAATTACAGTAATAACTCGATACTACGAAATTTTAGTATGGATGAAGTTATGTCTGTAGGCAGGTGGCGGCTTAATGCAGAGTGAGTCATGCAGAAAGCTCCTAGAGGAGCTTCCTGTGTGAATTTCACCCTGCATTAAGATGCTACATGTGGTAAATATTTATATTCAGAAAGTGGGTGATCCTTCGAAAACAAAAGTAGCAATGCAAAATTTCCAAACTCGGTTTTATTGAATCTGATCATGAATAGTAATGAAAAGTGAAACACTACTCACTTCCCCCAGCACCGGCTGAGGCAGTATAAATTCTTCAAAAGTTATACCATCAAAACCAATGATATCGAAGGACCAGAAAATATAACAACAATAATGGTACGTATTTGAGTGTTCGTAATATCGAGTTTTTACTATAGCATGATTAAGCCAACCAGCTGAGCTATCAAAGCGTTTCCACTATTACTACACATACTCTTATAGACCGCCGTGTAAATCCATGTCACTACTTTAGGAACGTTTTACTATAATGAGCTTATCTTCTTTTCTCAGGTAAACGAGGAAGGCACGGAGGCTGCAGCGGCTACAGCCATGATAATGATGCTCGGATGTATGCCCGATCCTCCCGAACCTACGACATTTATTCTTGATCGTCCGTTTGTCTTCATCATCCGGGACAAGGCGTCGGGTTCTGTTCTTTTCATGGGAAGATACACACAGCCTCCAGTGGAAGCCTAGTGTCATACATTTAGGGTCCAACTGCGATACTTACTGGTGTAATGGGCAAGTGCAAGTCCAACGTACATATAAATAACATATAACGCACACATAAACAATATATCCACGCTTACCCCTCGTGTCTTTTTGACTTTATCATGGTACGATCATGATATGGGTCCATGCTTATAAAGCTTTGTAGTTGAGTCTGAGTTTGTTCTCAAGCTTTTGACTGGTCAGATTTGAGCCAAAGGCTCAATTCTGACCAATCAAAAACTTGAGAACGAACTCAGACTCAACTAAAAAGATTTATAAGCATGAACCCTGGTCTCGAGGTTATAAAATTAAATTTGAGTCTGAGTTCATTCTCAAGACTCGAGAGTCTGATTGGTTAGATGCTTGGAAATGAACTCAGACTATAGTAGAAAGTTTTATAACCTCGAGGCAAAAATATATGCCCTAATCAATAAGTATCAAAGTATCAGTGGTAATATTTTGTATGAAAACATCCAAACAACGTCTAAGTGAACATTAAATAAAAAGATTTCTCTAAGGCCATTTGAACACATGGAATAATTAATGTTTAACAGACTGTCGGGATCTGAATTAATCAAACGTTCTAATAAAAGAGGCACTTTTGATTGTTCTCAAATACATAGCCTTAATGTGGTAAATGTTATGAGCCCATGGTCAAGTTTAGATAAATGAGCGTTGAACCCGATTATTTGTTTGTGAATTGACTGAATTCAAGCCGTGCAGACACTTCAAGAGGCACTATGACTATCAACATTCGTATTGATGCAGATTTACAATTGTTTCACATATTCTGTTGTTCAACATATCACGATATTCTATACCTCTCATCATGTTGTGTTTCACATTGCAAGCGCCAAGGTAAGCCATGGGATCACGGTTTAGCTGTCGTCTGCTGCCTTTCGTCGTCAGCAAAATGTTTATTTATCAAAGTTTATCTCCTTTATTTCTGTTTACGTGTAATCTATTTACAGCCACAACAATAGAGTACTCTGTGTAGTAAGGATCCTGTCATGATACTCTGTTTATTTTACATGTATTTCAAATTCAATTTTATTAATGTTCTCTCTTGTATATATTTAATACACGTATGCTGAATCAAGGCACTCCATTCTGTTTAACCCTTTCAACGATACTTTTTTCAGAATGGAATATCCCATTTGTGTTTAACTTAAGAGTCCATTCAGTATTAACGATACATTTTCAGAATGGAATAGCCCATTTGTGTTTAACAAAGAGTCCATTCAGTATTAACGATACATTTTCAGAATGGAATAGCCCATTTGTGTTTAACAAAGAGTCCATTCAGTATTAAAGGCTTGGATTTACTTCATGATTTTGAATGACTAACAGTGCACACCCTGATCAATGACTAAAAGTGCACACCCTGATCAATGACAAACAGTGCACACCCTGATCAATGACGAACAGTGCACACCCTGATCAATGACAAACAACGCTGCTGCACAGAGGTCCATATAAGGTGCATAGATCTAAACACTTTCAAGAATAATTCCTTTATTTCTCCACCAAACCGTATACTCTGACCACTCTTTAGAATCGTCTCGTCTAAAGAGTGGTCTCAGTATATCGTTTGGTGCAGAAATGACGATTTTAGTATTTGGGTACGCCCCATTATCTGTAGCTAAGAGTGCAGAACCTGTTCAGGGAAATCCACCGAGTTTTCTGATCCGGATGAAGTCCTTTCACTTTAATACTTATCCCGTTATCTGTGAGTTGACTCGTATTTGCAAATGGCTTGGATCCAGATAAGACGCTGAGTAACTCAACGTCTCACCAGGATTCAAGCTGTTTGACACCTGGTCAATAGTTTCTCAAAAGCTTAATTGAATCGGAAATAGTGAACATTTCACTTTTTCCAAATTTGTGCAGGTATTGTTTTTTTTTCACAGCGGTATAAGTATTAAGCTCGTGTATGGCCAGACCCCGAGGTTATAAACTTGTTGCTTGAGTCTGAGATCATACGCAATCATCTGATTGGTCAGATTCTGAGCTCGCTCAGAATCTCACTAGTCTGATGCTTGAGATCAGAATCTGACCAATCAGACACTTAAGACTGATCCCTTATTCACTAATATTTTGAATCTAAATGTGACCCTGTTAATCAAAATCAGAAAATGTTAATTATTGTTATAAATTAACCATATTTTAGATACTAGTCTAAATTTGCCGTTTGTCACTGACCAAGATGACTTGCTCGCTATCCATATGGCATACGAGTACAGTAAAACATCTCTATAACGGCCACTAATTTGTGTTAATTAGTTCGTATTTATGGCATGTGGCTGCTTAAAACAAGGTGAAAGTAAAACGCTCCTATAGCAGCAACTTTGAAGATCCTAAGCCAAACCACTGATCATTTATTGATCTGAAAACATTTCACAAATTAAGGTCATGGTGACCTTGACATTTTACCTAGTGACCTCAACAACTATAGGGGTCATCTAGTAGTCACGACCAACCACCACAGCAAGTTTGAAGATCCCGAACCAAACCATTCAGCAGTTATTAATCGGAAACCATTTCACCAGTTAATGTCATGGTGACCTTGACCTTTGACCTAGTGACCTAAAAATCAATAGGGGTCATCTAGTGGTCATGACCAACCACCACAGCAAGTTTGAAGATCCTAAGCCAACCCCTTGGACAGTTATTGATCGGAAACCATTTCACCAGTTAAGGTCATGGTGACCTTGACCTTTGACCTAGTGACATCAATAACAACAGGGCTCATCTAGTTGTCATGACCAACCACCTAAGCAAATTTGAAGATCCTAAGCCAATCCCTTGAGCAGTTATTGATCAGAAACCATTTTACCAGTTAAGGTCATGGTGACCTTGACCTTTGACCTAGTGACCTCAAAAACAATGGGGATCATTCAGTGGTCATGACCAACTACCACACTGACAGCAAGTTTGAATATTCTAAGCCAAACCCTTGAGCAGTTATTGATCGGAAACCATTAAATTAGTTAAGGTCATTGTGACCTCGACCTTTGACCTAGTGACCTCAAAAACAATAGGGGTCATGTAGTGGTCATGACAAGCCACCACAGCAAGTTTGAAGATCCCAAGCCAAACCCTTGATCAGTTATTGATCGGAAACTATTTCGCCAGTTAAGGTCATTGTGACCTTGACCTTTGGCCTAGTGACCTCAAAAACAAAAGGGGTGGTTGGTCATGAATAGAAAGAGTGTGTGTGTGTGTGTGTCTGTGTGTTTTGTTCTGTTAAAGAAAAAGGCCGTGATAATCATTTCTTGCTCACTTGAAAAAAGACAATTCAGTTTTAGTAAATGGACATGACTGAAAACGTACTTGTTTCATTAAATAGATTCTCATAGCTGTTAAGCGTCTATGGTCACATAATCAAGATAGGGGAGGGGCATCAATGACAATGAAAGGCGTTAATTTGAACGTAAATAAAAAAATATTTAGCAGGCATAGAACTCGTTGCAAATTGCAGAGTTTCTACCAAACTCAAGTTTGCTCAAATATGTATAACGCAAATTAACTTTTAATTCTCTTTTCAAATATATTTTTCCAGGTTTACTTTACTGTGTGTTTCTGTGCTGAAGGCATTGGTTTAAAATAACAATATAGGCTTAAGATTATGTATTAAAACGATATATAGAAAACTGATAGTTTTGAGCGACATTAAAAAATAATTTGCATGTAGTTAAAATAAATAATACTTGAAATGGTGCATTCAGTGCTTTGTAAAACATTGTGTAGGCATATGTATCAGCAGCTGAATTATCAAAATCTAAAAAATTCGTTCTATTTAGATCAAAATAGACTAAATGTCAGGCAGAAATTTTGAAAATGACACAGGATTATATATTGGTTTTCGCTAAGTTTGCTTGAACATAACTGGATGAAAAATTGTGGGAATCATTGTTAAGCACGCAATTAAACAGTGTTTCATGATGCATTATTTGGTGCAAAACATTTAGGGACTTTTGATCAAGTGAGATAGGTTAAAAACAAAAATAACACGATGTGAATAGTGTGCCCACTTTTTGACATGACCATCGTAGTGCATCTTTTTCGCATAGAATTGACGAAAGTGCTCTCAGTGGAATATAGGTCCATTGCTGAATGAGTACTCGACGAAGTTCGTTTACGTCAGCACACCTGTGCGGTGGGACGATGCCTCACTCGTCTGTTCAGAATATCCCAGGCGCGCTAGATTGAGGTCAATACTTTTTTAGTCATCACTGAAATCGAATCATCACTTAGATCAATGTCATTTGTTCTGATAAATTTACATTGTCCATAGCTGTATGAGATGGTGCGTTATCATGCAGGAAAATCAAGATGTTGGCGTTGTTATGGAATAGAGGAATGTCCAAAATGTCATCGTAACGTTTAGCATTTAAATTGACATTAATGATGACTAGTGGTGAACGACTGTCATGGGTAATGGCTGTCCAAAATCATGACATAACCCCCACCCCCGAAACAGTCTCGTCGAATAATACAACAGCCAGCTTAGCGCTTATATCTCCTATGGTAGACGCACACCCTGTCAAAACCACAACAAAATCTGGATCTGGATTTCGTCTGAAAACAGAATGGCATTCCAGCGTGCCCAACGATCGAGTGCGCCTGCCCAATTAATATACACCATTACCTTTGTGAGAAATGCCCAAATTGTTTCCGAAACTGCTATGATTAAACTTAACTGCTCATGTACAGAATCAATAAAACCGGGCCTGGAATTCGCTTTACTGCTTTTACTTTCGAAGGATCTCCTACTGATAGAATTCATAAGTAATTCCAGAATATACACTCCTTGCTTTCTGTTGTATCTGGAACGATGATGGCAATTAAGCGATATTTATATCTGGTGGCTCATCATCTATTGGCATGTCAAGTATGGAGCTTTTGTTGTTGCGTTATTCTTTTTGGGATGTTATTCTATTTTAGATGACTGGCGTGGAATATTTTACACATATGTATTATCTAATTGACAAGGAAATGTTTTTCTTACACATATGCTTTATCTAAATGACAGTGTCTGTCATTCGTTTTAGAGAAGTCAATGCAATCGATATCGGGAGCTTATTTGTTGTTAGTTCAAGATAACAATCCAAATTGGACAAGGTAACAATCGAAATGAATCCATCGTCGGCGACGTTCTTGCAAATGTATTGTCTTAATTATGCTGATCAATCCATTGAAACAATTTACAATATCCTATTCGTTTCTATGAGACATTGTGAATATTAACCGTTGTTCAGGCGATTTAACTAACGGAAAGACGAGGAGTACTTGATTAAGGAATCAAACTATAAATTCCTAGATCCTTACTGTAATGTTTTAATCTGTACAAGGTGTAAGTGTCAGGCAATTCCATGTATGGTCTTAAAGATGTATGCTGCGCAAATTTGCGCAAATTTTCGTTTCGAACTGACTTCAGAATTGGAATCTATGTATCTTAACACTTATTTAACGCCAAACAGCACGGTCAGTAAATGGTAGTTTGTGTCGAAAAAACTAGAAAAATGGATTGCTACGGAAACCAACGGAACAGCCTTCGGCGGAACTTCGCCATTGCCCGGAGTCTGACGTAAGATTCAAATTTTACATACCGGAAATAATCCTTCGATGTACCTGTATGAGTTAGCTCCCTTTGACCTTTATATTTGATTGGCACTGGTCATTGAACGGTATATTTAGCTTATTTGCATGCAAAATATATGTAGTAAGATGGGCATATTGCCTTATTTTCCTGAATAAAATCTATTATGCATAGGCCAACAACCAGTGTCAGCCATTGTACATGTGATAACAACCTAATTAATATTCAAAGCGTCGATCCGAAATAGAATCTGAGTCATTCACAACTTGACCGAAGATGTCCCCTGATTTCCGTACAAAATCCCCGTTTCTAAAAAGGAGGCTCCTGTAAGCATTATTTTCATTGTATGTATACATGTACAGCTTCTGGTGTTGATTGATGACATGTAATACGAAAAATGTGCATACTACATCTTTAAATTTACTACATTTATTCACTCTCACATACCACCAGCGAGAAGCATTCATACACATACAATTACATTCTAGACATGCACGATATGGATGGAACCATTTACTGTATTGGCATACGCTGAACCCTATTATGCATGGAGCTTCTTTAACCATTGCTCGAATGCTGACAACATACACCTCCCATTGACAAACGTGTCTAACTCATGCTCGAATGTATTCCATTTTTAACAAATCTCAAGGTTTCTTTCATGCTGTATATACCCTTTGTTCTTCTTTAAATGTTGTAATTTCTGAACCACTAGTCCCCACTAGTCCTCAAATATCGCTGTATGTTGAATAGACAATGGCAAAGTAGGCAAACCGCTGTATTTCTTTCAGGTAAATGAGGAAGGGACGGAAGCCGCTGCAGCCACTGCAATGGTAATGTTTGGGGGCTGCATGCCTTTAGCAGAACCTAAAATATTTGTATTGGATCGGCCATATATGTTCGTCATCCGCGACAAAAGTTCAGGAAGCATATTGTTCATTGGCAGATATGTGCAACCGCTGTCGGCTTCCTAGTGGTGTTAAGATTTCCAGTAACACAGTCATTACGCTTGATGGTATACAGGAGAACCAATGTACTACAAAAAGTGAATGAGAAAAACCTATGTATATATTAATGATGAGAATGAATGAAACACTTTATTTCTATACATGAATACATCTTGTCTTCTTCAAATGATTATACACGTATATTGACTCTTTGGATGGACCATGCCGTGGCATCCCTACTACAATACACTAATCGAAGAAAGATGCCACGCCCTGATCTATACACGTGTTGTTGTCAATGACTGACCGACTTATTCTCCAGGGAAGAATAGAATAGAAGTCAGGCAGGGAATTTGGAGTTGACACGAAAGTGCACGGGGACACTTGAATCACACGTTCACATATACCCTTCGTGACATTTATAGAACTGTTTCTTGTATATCAAAAGCTTATGCCATTAGCGAAAGACAAATAAAAGCAATGAATATCTTATACGTGATATAGAGATCCATTATTGTCATGTTATTTTGGTTGCAAAATAACGAGCTTAAATCTTCGGTTGTGATGAACTTTTGAATGGTTATTCTGTTTCAGTCAAATGTTCTTTAAATTTGTTTAAACCCCACTTCTTCCCTTTATCGGTTGTGTTGAATAATTTCCAAACTAATACTGCCTGCTAATTTTGTATTTACATGATACAGCAGTTAGTGTCGAGATAGGTTGTGCGGCGCTGCGATAGGACATACAGCGCCAATGACGGATTCGGAGAAAAGTGTGATTGTGACCATAATTATGAAAAGATGATAGGTGATAATGTTGATGACAACGTGTAATAAATAGATTTTACCAGTAATAAGATATCTGCTAATCATACATTCTATAAAACCAGCGCTTAACGAAACGCAGATCATGTTTTCAAAATCGTCATTCCATTCAACATTTCAAACATAGATAGTGATTGATTTTATTGACTGACCTGGAGTCGACTGGCTCTTAAAGAATCAGTCAGAAGCACAGAGACGCATATATGCATGCATTCAATAGTCATCGTCATGGTATAATTTAAAAGAAAGAATCATTTGTCTGGTTTATTGTCTTAGTTCCATCATTCCTGGAATGAACGGAATTTGAACTCGTAAGAAAAATTAAAAAACAACACCAAATATGTGTTTATTGATTTGCGTTTATTGAAAATGCTATGGTTTGTAAATAATATTAACAGGTAATGTTTTCCTTCTGAGAGAGGCTACATAAGACGGATTCAATGCTAGAGACGTTATGAGTTCGAGTGAAATTATTCAATATACATGTATAATAAACATGTGATGTGACGAAAGATTTCTATCAAATGTAGTTAGAATTGCAAAACAGTGAATGGAAGTTTTTGTTTAGATAAAATTGTAAAACATATTTTTTCTGAGACTTTTCTAATGTGATCTGTGCTCACGCTAAGTCTAAACAAGAATAATTTGTATGCGATCATGATCGGTCCGTGGGTGTCACGTGACCCCCTTCTGATAATACTGCCATTGGCTGTTTTGGTATTTACCAATTATTCATGACTATGTAAATTGACTGATAGAAGAACATTGATTTAACCCTTTCCTTCATTTAAACGCCCTTTTCACGCATTTGCAAACCGAATAGACCATAATTATACTCCGTAGGAGCCGTCTGATCAGGGTCTGCTCTGTTGGCTTATGAAATTAAAATAGATCCGTCTCTACAGTTTCTACCAATACCAGAACATACTGTATACATCTGCCATTATATGAAAAAAATATCAGCTAATAAATATCCCTGCTCTCATTATTTCTTACACGAATATTGAACAGGGAAAAGTTAAATTGCCAAGATTTTAAAGAATATCATAAACGAGTTACGTTTCATTATCTGGACATATCGAAAACCATCAACGGAAACGATTTATAACTGAATTCTTACACATACAGGTAGATGCTTAATGCAGGATTAGATGGAAGTCATGCAGAAAGCTCTTAGGGGAGTTATCTGCACAAATTTCAACCTGCATTAAGCTGTCATCTGTCTTAAAGATCATTCGTCATTCCATTCAACGTTTTCAAAAACGATAAAAATCCCCAGTGATTGATTTTATGGACTGACCTAGAGTCGACTGGCTCTTAAAAAATCAGTCAGAAGCGCAGAACCGCATATATTCATGCATTCAATAGTCATCGCCATTGTATGATCCAAAACAAAGACTCATTTGCCTAGTTCGACCATATTTATGCAACACCTTTCCTGGAATAAAACAAACGGAGTTTGAATTCGTAAGAAAAAATATACATGTATAATAATTATATGACGAAAGATTTCGATCAAATGTGGTTAGAATTGAAAAACAGTGGAAGTATTTGCTTCGATAAAACTTTTAAAAATATTTTTCGGAGACTTTTCTAATGTGGTCTTTACTCACGATTGATCAAAAACCAAATATCAAAACCATCAACAGAAATGATTTATAACTGAATTCTTTACACCTACGGGTAGATGCTTAATGCAGGGTAAAGACATGCAGAAAGCTCCTAGAGGGGTTTTCTGCATGACGTTCACCCTGCATTAAGCTGTCATCTGTCTTAAAAATCAAAAATTAATTATACGTAATTGAGTGATTGAATAATCGAGTTTTTATTGTATGAGTATTTCAAATATTTTAGGTTCACCGGAAGATACATACAACTCAATCAGAAGCTTAGTGTCAGGAATAGGCATGCAAACAACCAATAGCAAGCCACTATGGTGGTTTATTACATAACCTCAAACTAAACAAAATAGTATTGTTCCTGTTTCATTACCCTTGATTCATCATGGTTATTTACGACGGCCAAATCGTGTCCTATTAACTGCTACTACTAGTTCAGCTTTTCGGTGTATACATTCAACCCCGTCAGAAGCACGGTGCAAAAGATATGCATGCAACCAATCAATGGTCACATCTCAATATCTGCAAAAGGGTCGCTTGTCTGTGTTTTTTTTTTCGCGTTAGTTTCAGCATATTCGTGCCAGAATAGTTTCTCTAAAACGCACTATTGTAACTAATAACATTTTAGGGTTTGAGGTGCATTGTAAGAAACGTACATCCCATGAGACTTATTGTGCCTGATATGCAATCATTCAGGCAAGTGTTACTATCTTTCCACAATACACATATCCGTATCACAGAGAGTCGCTTGCATGTTCCAGTAAACCTCTCTAAACCAGAGTTCTAGTAGAGAAGAATTTGGATGTTTTAGACAGGGGAGCTTTCTATATGACGTTCACCCTGTTTTAAGCTGTACCCTGTCTCCAAGACCGATATATATACCATACTGTATGTGTGTATTCGTGCATGCACGCGTGTGTACGCGTGTGTCGTGTTAGGCATGTAAAAATGATTCCACCATACTTTTCACTAGTCAGTTTAAAAGAATGAAACACATTGTGATTTTAATCCACACGGATTGAATTTTCATCACACCAGGTAAATTGATACTGGCATTACCCTCATATGCGAGCAGTAAGACAACCACTGATAATTGGAATTACAGTAAAAACTCGATTCTACGAAATTTTAATATGGATGAAGTTATGTCTGTAGGCAGGTGGCAGCTTAATGCAGAGTGAGTCATGCAGAAAGCTCCTAGAGGAGCTTCCTGTGTGAATTTCGCCCTGCATTAAGCTACTACATGTGTTAAATATTTATATTCAGAAAGTGGGTGCTCCTTCGAAAACAAAAGTAGCAATGCAAAAATTCCAAACTCGGTTTTATTGAATCTGATCATGAATAGTAATGAAAAGTGAAACACTACTTACTTCCCCCAGCACCGGCGGAGGCAGTATAAATTCTTCAAAAGTTATACCATCAAAACCAATGATATCGAAGGACCAGAAAATATAGCAACAATAATGGTACGTATTTGAGTGTTCGTAGCATCGAGTTTTTACTATAGCATGATTAAGCCAACCAGCTGAGCTATCAAAGCGTTTCCACTATTACTACACATACTGTTATAGACCGCCGTGCCAATCCATGTCACTACTTTAGGAACATTTTATTGTAATGGGCTTATCTTTTTTTCTCAGGTGAACGAGGAAGGCACAGAGGCTGCAGCGGCTACAGCCATAATGATGCTCGAATGTATGCCCATTCCTACCGAACCTACGAAATTTATTCTTGATCGTCCGTTTGTCTTCATCATCCGGGACGAGGCATCGGGTTCTGTTCTCTTCATGGGAAGATACACACAGCCCCCAGCGGAAGCCTAGTGTCATACATATAGGGTCCAATTGCGATACTTACTGGTGTAATGGGCAAATGCAAGTCCAACGTACATATAAATAACATATAACGCACACATAAACAATATATCCACGCTTACCCCTCGTGTCTTTTTGACTTTATCATGGTACGATCATGATCTGGGTCCATGCTTATAAAGCTTTGTAGTTGAGTCTGAGTTTGTTCTCAAGCTTTTGACTGGTCAGATTTGAGCCAAAGGCTCAAATCTGACCAATCAAAAACTTGAGAACGAACTCAGACTCAACTAAAAAGTTTTATAAGCATGAACCCTGGTCTCGAGGTTATAAAATTAAATTTGAGTCTGAGTTCATTCTCAAGACTCAAGAGTCTGATTGGTTAGATGCTTGGAAATGAACTCAGACTACAGTAGAAAGTTTTATAACATCGCGGCAAAACTATTTGCCCTAATCAATAAGTATCAAAGTATCAGTGGTAATATTTTGTATGAAAACATCCAAACAACGTCTAAGTGAACATTAAATAAAAAGATTTCTCTAAGGCAATTTGAACACATGGGATAATTAATGTTTAACAGACTGTCGGGATCTGAATTATATCAAACGTTCTCATAAAAGAGGCACTTTTGATTGTTCTCAAACACATAGCCTTAATGTGGTAAATGTTATGAACACATGGTCAAGTTTAGATTAATGAGCGTTGCACCCGATTATTTGTTTGTGAATTGACTGAATTCAAGCCGTGCAGACACTTCAAGAGACACTATGACTATCAACATTCGTATTGATGCAGATTTACAATTGTTTCACATATTATGTTGTTCAACATATCACGATATTCTATACCTCTCATCATGTTGTGTTTCACATTGCAAGCGCCAAGGTGGGCCATGGGATCACGGTTTAGCTGTCGTCTGCTGCCTTACGTCGTCAGCAAAATGTTTATTTATCAAAGTTTATCTCCTTTATTTCTGTTTACGTGTAATGTATTTACAGCCACAGCAATAGAGTACTCTGTGTAGTAAGGATCCTGTCATGATACTCTGTTTATTTTACATGTATTTCAAATTCAATTTTATTAATGTTCTCTCTTGTATATATTTAATACACGTATGCTGAATCAAGGCACTCCATTCTGTTTAACCCTTTCAACGATACTTTTTTCAGAATGGAATAGCCCATTAGTGTTTAACTTAAGAGTCCACTCAGTATTAACGATACATTTTCAGAATGGAATACATGTATCCCATTTGTGTTTAACAAAGAGTCCTTTCAGTATTAACGATACATTTTCAGAATGGAATAGCCCATTTGTGTTTAACAAAGAGTCCATTCAATATTAAAGGCTTGGATTTGCTACATGATTTTGAATGACTATCAGTGCACACCCTGATCAATGACAACAGTGCTGCTGCACAGAGGTCCAGATAAGGTGCGTAGATCTAAACACTTTCAAGAATAATTCCTTTATTTCTCCACCAAACCGTATACCCTGACCACTCTTTAGAATCGTCTCGTCTAAAGAGTGGTCTCAGTATATCGTTTGGTGCAGAAATGACGATTTTAGTATTTGGGTACGCCCCATTATCTGTAGCTAAGAGTGCAGAACATGTTCAGGGAAATCCACCGAGTTTTCTGATCCGGATGAAGTCCTTTCACTTTAATACTTATCCCGTTATCCGTGAGTTGACTCGTATTTGCAAATGGCTTAGATCCAGATAAGACGATGAGTAACTCAACGTCTCACCAGGATTCAAGCTGTTTGACACCCGGTCATTAGTTTCTCGAAAGCTTAATTGAATCGGAAATTGTGAACATTTCACTTTTTTCCAAATTTGTGCAGGTATTGTTTTTTCACAGCGGTATAAGTATTAAGCTCGTGTATGACCAGACCCCGAGGTTATAAACTTGTTGCTTGAGTCTGAGATTATACGCAATCATCTGATTGGCCAGATTCTGAGCTCGCTCAGAATCTCACTAGTCTGATACTTGAGATCAGAATCTGACCAATCAGACATTTAAGACTGATCCCTTATTCACTAATATTTTGAGTCTAAATGTGATCCTGTTAATCAAAATCAGAAACTGTTAATTATTGTTATAAATTAACCATATTTTAGAAACTAGACTAAATTTGCCGTTTGTCACTGACCAAGATGACTTGCCTGATATCCATAATTATGGCATACGAGTGCAGTAAAACATATCTATAACGGCCACTAAATTGTGTTAATTAGTTGGTATTTATGGCAGGTGGCTGCTTAAAACAAGGTGAAATGAGCGTTCTGTTTTACTTTCACATTGCTTTAAGCAGCACCTGCCTTTAACACAAAATTACTTGATGTAATTTAATTGCAGTTATAGAGAGGTTTTACTGTACTAACTAAAAGCAATGTTTAACTTGAAAAAGGACATGCTATCGACTGATAGCTTAGTCCATCCAAACATTATCTCAGCCCAAACCCAGATTTGTTGCAATTTTAGCTTACATCTGAGTCATACAATATTTTGAGGAAAAAAATTGACAGATTTCCAAACAGATTGGATCCAGATGTGACGTCGAGTTACTCGGCATCTCATCTGGATCCAAACTGTTTGCGAATGCAAGTCATTTTGCGCGTAGAAAGATGCGTTAATGTTTGTGATATTTAAATAAAGAATACCCAACTATAAACGTCCTGTAAGCATTTTAGATGAAGTATAAATTTTGCGTTTACATAGTGGCTATTCATTCGTCGACTGATTTTACAAAGCGACCACATTTGAATTGAAAGATGTTTCTATATCTACACATAGGTGTTAGAAAGTACCGGGTGTAGCTAGCGAAACGCACTTACGCACGTGCGTAACATCAATCTGAAAGGTGAAATCATGATTATGACCAAAATGGAATAAAAGCTCAAAGATGTATGGGGTTAGGTTTTGACAGACGTTCTGTCTTGTCATGTAAGCTTTAACCAATTCTTTGATGTTGACGCCTGTTGATGCCTATGGAAAAGCCACCTTTTTCAAAACATTGTGATAAATAGAAAAGTTGATCATAACGGAGCAAATGCTCTATTTATCACAATGGTTTCAGCTCTGTTGCCCTATCACATCAGAGTGATGTTATCTTTGATAAGGTTTCATTGACCAGTTTTTTAAATTCAATGATTTTATAAAAGTAAATTAAAGAGTTTGTATATTATTGTCAACATTTGTCATGATATAAACACCTTCTTACACCTTTGCAAACTGCGTAGGCCCACGTCAGACGGCTCTACAGATAGACCAACTTATTTTGGAACAAAACATGACCTACTCTAATGTAAACAAAATGAATCGACTATGGTGCTTCCTAATTTTTAAAGGACTTCGCAAGTCACAAACCTTCAAAATAAGTGTCGTGGTGCAGTGGATATGTATCGGGGCTTGCATCGGCGGGTCTCGAGTTCAATTCTGACCATTGGCCAATATTTTTTTTATTAATTAATTGTTCATACAAAACAACAATAGATATAAAATAAAATAATTAATAACAAACTATTAACATATAATATAAAACGACTATAAATTAATAAGATGACTACAAATAACAAACTTTAAAAAAAAAAGGAAACTGCATACCCTGGGATTCGAACCCACGACCCCCTGTTTGCAAGACCAGATACATATCCATTAGACTAAAGCCCAGTACATTATATGTGGCGACTTACTACATTATGCTGTCTGGTCCTATATTTGTGTTCTGTTATGTAAACAACAAAATAACAACAAGTCTCAATATAGCGTGGTTTACCTGTACCCTATAGGAGCCGTCTGATCAGTGTCTGTTTTGTTTACTTATTTTATTTTTTTATTCAATTTTTGATCGGTCAGATTTGATTTCTCAAACTTTTGATTGGTCAGATTTATCTGACCAATCAAAAACTTGAGAACGAACTCAGACTCAACTAAAAGTTTTATAAGCATGGACCCAGATTATCATCGTCTTGAACATATGGGATTTCATCACATCACCATCTATATCATCTTCTAAGTTGTCTGGAATTTCATATTCATCCGTATATTTTGCTAGGTGCTCAGGAATTCAATCACCCCCGCAAGCATCATCTTCATCATCAGGAATTCCATAAATATCGTCATCCTCGTCATTTGGTATGCCATCTCCATCGATGTCGTCATCTAAATAGTCTGGAATGCCATCACCATCGGTATCTTTCTCCAAGTAGTCTGGAATTCCATCGCCATCGTCATCATCGTCTTGATCATTTGGAATTCCGTCTCCATCAATATCATCATCTAGATCATTAGGTATACCGTCTCCATCAATATCATCATCTAAATAATCTGGAATGCCGTCTCCGTTTGTATCCCTCTGTTTAAACATTTCAAGCTTGGTATCATCATCTAAGTAATCAGGCATTCCATCTCCATCAATCCTCGTCATTTGGTATGCAAACTCCATCGATGTCGTCATCTAAATAGTCTGGAATAACATCATCATCTGTATCTTTCTCAAAGTAGTTTGGAATTCCATCGTCATCGTCATTATTTATGCCCATTTGGAACTCAGTCTCCATCAATATCATCATCTAAATAATCTGGAATGCCGTCTCATATGTATCCCTCGTTTAAACATTTCAAGCTTGGTTTCATCATCTAAGCTTTCAATTAATCCATCTCCAGCATAATATCTTTCTTAATATTCTAATTTGGGCTAAGCTATTAGCAAATATGAATCACCGGATAGCGTTTATCCCTTATTTAAAAGATACGCCTTTCCAAGTCTTCGCAAACAGAGTAGACCTTGATCAGACCGTTCCTACAGGGGCCGTCTGATCAAGGTCTGCTCTATTTGCTCCTGTAATTACATGCATATAGATATGATTCTACACTTTCTGGAGCGGTCAAAACATGCCTGTGTTCATATAGTACAATAAAAGTTCAGTTAATGAATATTGAGAATCTACATTATGTTAACCCTTTCCCTCATAGAAAAGTGTTTTCACGCATTTGCAAACAGAGTAGACCCAGATCAGACGGCTCATATAGGAGCCGTCTGATCAGGGTCTGCTCTGTTTGCTTATAGAATTTGATAGATCTGTATCTTTACTTTCTAAAATTGCTACATTGTTTCACCTTCTATTTTTCATTATAACTATTTTGTCCATGAATATTCAGTAGGTATTGAAATTTTGAATAAACACAGAACAGGGACAGGGTTAAAGCGGTTACCAGGATCAGGTATAATATCACAGCACTACCAGGGTAATTGAATTTAGAAGTATATTATCATCGTTTTGAATAAACAAACCATGACACTACGAATCTGCATACTGCTTCGGCATAGACATCAGAGACGAGGTGTCTACACTGTTTTTAAGAATAAAACATAACATTATAATACTGCAGTTACAGATAATTTGCCAGTGTGCGAAAACACATTTACTCGAGCCACGTTTTCTTACGAATCGATCTACACACTATTACCCCAGCACGAGAAACAATTCCCGGTTCTTGGGAGGGATGTGGGGTGGGGAGTTAGGGGGCCATAAAAACAAAGTGGCCCAAATACGTTTATCACTAGTTGCGTTTATCATGGTCTCGATATGAACGAAATGGCCATTGATTGTTTAACCCTAAAGCTTACCTCCTGAATATTCGTGTACAGTAAAACCTCTCTATAATGGCCACTAAATTACAGTAAAACCTCTCTATAACGGCCACTAAATTACAGGAAAAAAACCTCTCTATAACGGCCACTAAATTACATCAAGTATTTTGTGTTAAAGGCAGGTGGCTGCTTAAAGCTAGGTGAAAGTAAAACAGAACGCTCCTATAGGAGCGTTCTGTTTTACTTTCACCTTGCTTTAAGCAGCCACCTGCCCTATATACCAACTAATTAATACAATTTAGTGGTCGTTATAGAGAGGTTCTATGGTATATATAAATATTGATTAGATGGTTACATGCAATCATAAACATGGGAATTTTTGCCATGGCAGTAACTGTACAATCTGATCTATGTTATTGCATAAGCACACAGCAGACCTGATCAGACAGTCCCAGTAGTAGCTGTCTGATCTGGGTCTACTCTGTTTTGCAAAGGCGTGAAAATGCTTCACTATCAGGTACATGCATTGTCGTGCCGTAGCAGTTATATATTTAATAAAATTATCATTAGGCGATGTATATAAACTCCGTCACAATTATGCACGTAATCAATGGCTACCTCGCTATCAATAAAGGGGCCGTTTGCTTGTGTTGATGCCTTGGTGGCAGTATGGCAGTACGATTATGATGAATTCGTATCAAATTGGTATTCTTCCTTAATACTTACTGTTACAGGTATTTCAGATGTATAGAAGGATGCAATACTCCAATAACAGAAGCTACAAAAAACACTTTGGAAGATACAAAAACCCTGGTCACATGTTACATACACAAGTACATGGTGCCATTTATCACCTTATTTGCAGATAAATAAGCTGTTTGTCGCAGTTTCTATCAATTTGCTACATTACATTGTTTGTCACAAACTTTTAAAGGATTTAATTGCTACCCTATGTAAGTGAAGCCTTAGAACAGGTGGACTTAAATTCAGGTTAGCCATAAAGCTGCCAGAGTGTGCAACAAGCAGTTTGTGTTCCATTCGGTACTCTCATATTTCTCCTAGCAAGTGTTGGTTTCTTTTTTGTGTGTGAAATACTTCAGTGTTATAGCTCGTTCATTTCAAAAAGCAACTGAGGTACTGTTACTTCTCCTGTCGTCGTCGTGAAAATAAAGTTTAACTTTGACGATAATTTCTTGAATAGTCAATATAATCTAATGAAACTTAACACACTTGTTGCCATCATATGGGTTACAATATGATAAAGGACCATTACTCTGTAAGGCTTTTTGACAAACATTGTTCTCTTTACGGACATAGATACGATAACAGAAAAGATATTTCGGTAGCTTCTTTACATTTCAAGATAATCTCATGAAAACGTACCTGTTAACCATTACAAAGACTATATGCTGTTGAAGGGTTGTCTAATGTGTATGTTGTCTCTCCTGCATAATCTATACCTTTACTTTTCGATACATCTCCTGCATATTTGTATACTTGGTACTGAAAAGTATGTTTATATAATTCAAAAAGTTGATCAGGATCCAACATGTTTGACACTCTGACAATGGCTATAAATAGAAATTCCAGAAATGCGCACTCTGAAATGTGCAGCAGACCAGAATTTTACCAGAAAAAAACGACATTGGTATCGAAAATATGGAGCGGTCCCGTGGTCTAGTGGTAACGCGCTAGACTACTAAGCCAGATGTTTTTGGTTCGATTCCCCGCTACAAATGTTTTTCGTATGATACTTGAAACCATGGTCTACGTCTTCGTATAACCTTTCTGTGTTGGTGGGACGTCAAATCCACCTCAAACCAACAAACCAACAAGGTATCGAAAATGTTAAATGATGACGACCTCTTCACTAAATAGCATGGTTCTGATTCGCTTAACCATGTCGTGTAACCTATACTTGGTAGCTCTTAAAGTCAAAGAGTGTCAGCTTGTCGGTCTTTCAGTTGTTTTTTCTATTTGTCAAAACCCTTTCGCCGATTTAGCAGGTGCATTACAGACCAAGGTTTCAACGGTTCTGTTACTTTAGTTGTCCGCCGATGGACCTAATCCAGTCGTTCACAGTCATAATTATTACTATCCCTTAAACCCTGAGCACCAAGGAGGAAAGACATTCTACCTTCCGCACCGCAACTCCTATAGGCTATGCTGGCCGGTGGTTTACATGTTCAGTCTGTATCGGGATAAGACGCCGAGTAAAATCGGTGTCTCATCCAGATTAAAGCTGTTTGACGCTCATTCAGCATTTTCTATGAGATATCAAATCAGTTTGTAAAGCTTTAAACTAAAGCAGACGAGAGGCTGTGCATGCGCAGATTTTGATGGAATGCTTTAGTGTTACATAGAACAGTTACTAATGACGCATATGACAGAGGCAAAAAGTAAGTATTGCACAATAACATTTAAAGATTATAAGGTGAACAATGGTTCATTGAAATACATTAAAATACATTAAAAATTAGTAGTTCACGCAACAATATCATGCGGACAGACCTAATATATCAACCGACCGACCAACCGACTGACCTACCGATAACTTTGAGTGTACCCGCAAACAAAGTGCTTTCGGTATAATTTTAAAGGGGTGTACTTTATCTACGGGAGCACATATTCTACGTGAGGGGAGTCATAATATTACGGGTCTTTTGCCAGGGGAGTACTTATTCGTTGACGAATGAGTACTCCTTTAGCCGTAGAAAATGGCCTGCGGAGTATAAATTCTACCGGAGTACAAATTCGTCATTACACCGGCAAGCCGTCTTTTATACAGCTTACCGTGCAGTATACTCAACATAAACAGCAGAAAACACTATATATACGGTATGCAACCAAATATATTTTAAGTTGGTACAGATGTAAAACAATATTTCTAGAATTAATTCACACATAAATTAATATACATAAAGTACTATAGCAAACATTACAGCATCTTTACTTTTCCATGCGTTGCCTCGATCGTCAGTAAGGGAGCTGGTCAAAATATACACAATACCAAAACATACCAACTTTTTTGTCAAAACGTACCCATGTTTTGGTCGAAACGTACCCAAGTATAATTTTATATAAATACTTGTATTGCTCTGATCTAATATTTCGACCACTAAGGGCCTTATTCAAAGATGGTGACATTGGGTTGTTATTTAAAATGTCATGACGTCATCAAAATGACGTCATCAAATACCTAAGAAAACTAAGAAAAACTTTCTCTAAATTTTACTATCGAAATCTCTCGCTTATTGGCAAGTACCAATGTAATCTCAAGGCGCTTCTGCGACACGGTGTTTCACATCCTGAATTTTATGGTGATGTGATTTACAAACTTCGTAAAATCATTGGATATACCCATTTTCTCACTTTGTTCATCAAATATGTTAAAAAATTAATTAAAAGGGATATGATCCTATAGTACTACAACATACTGCATGTTTGGTTGTCAACCCTTTTACAGTTGGCAATCACGCTGGCCTCTTTGCATGTACGCCGACAAGAAAGGTTTAGTACTCTATGAAGGCGACCTCTTAAATACAGAAACGGAAGGAGAACGTCGGATATCTGTACTATTTCGTTTTTGTCGTACCCTTTATTACTTTTCTACAGTTACTCTATTTGCAGCTCAATCATTGAGTACACTAGCGATAGGTGGATACAGTTTGTTCACTTAAATGTTTTCATTGTAACCCTGGTTTAGTTCCCTGTTCCCCGTGCCGCGCCTCCTGCGATATTTATGTTATCTATTTATAACGTCGGTGATTCCGATATACATGTACATGTCAGAGTGAGTGAGTGAGTTGAGTATGAGATCGTGGTGTGCGTCCGAGACTCGATATTTATCACGTGACACGAAACTAACTTTGCACTCTTCGTTTAACCGCCCTTTTCACTTTGGCTCTGTCTTGCGTCTAGCTCACATCTATAGAAGAAAACTCTGTATCTGCTACGGTAACTTTACTCGACCAGCTGGTAAGAATTACTTGTTTTAGTCACTTATTTATCTTTCTAAAAGTAATTGTTTAGATAATACATATTCAATACATGGTGTTAAGTTTACTTTGTTCAGCCTTTATAATAGTTTGGAAGAGAAAACTACTTACTTGATAAATACTTGTCGTAGATATTTGTACTGTACATGTAGCCCTAGACTATTATTTGTATATATTTGCAGGCCCATTTTATATTGGGAAATACATATTGAACTCACAATTGGCTTTGTGGTTTGGAGATCCCCTTAGCTGGTTACAAATGGCGACCACGACGATTTTCCGTTGGGCCAGTCTGAGTCTGTAGGAGACGTAGCTGGGACGTTAGCTTTATAGCTGACGACTCGTTTGGAGAGAGCGTTTGTGGATAAAGGCGCTCATCGCAACATCTCGGACCGAGGAGGCTCCTGAGGGGAACAGAGGAGAATTCCCTGTACTCTTGGACCTGCGGATTCTAGTGTTTGTGTGTGTGTTTTTTTCGGGCCCGGTGAGCAGTTTTCCGTGTGGAAAGTCAGTTTTCCGTGTGTTTTTTTAATATATATATTTGGTGACACCATAGTAGGATAGTGTTTCCCTTTCGCGGGAAATTGTAGTCTAGCTTCGAGACTAGCCAGTGACGTCACGTGGAGGATATCGCGGCAACGTTGATTCCAGTGAAGGAGGTGACAGTGTAATATAGTGTAAATAGTGACTAGGAAGGACATAAGGACGAAAACATGTGAGTTAATTGTGTATATATTTTGTGTTTATTTGCTTGTTTTTTACTGTCATGCTTAGTTATTTTTCATTTTGAGGTAAATATCCAGTTTTCGCTTAGGTGACCCTGACCTTAATTTCCTGTTCATTCGGAACGCATTTTGTTTCGGTGAAAACAGCTGATTGGGTCAGAATGTATTTTCGTTTTTTTCTTCTCTCATTCTCTGTTGATATTTACAGTTTTTAAGGATCGGGAAATTTCGACAGCGTTGTATTTTGTAAGAATCTTGGATATTTGCCACGGGATAAATTTCATTGAGCATGCCAGTGTGTGTTGATTTTTTTAATTGTGATATTTCAAGTGCAATATTTTAATTCAGGGTTGGAAACCGATAGTAGCTTATCGGTGTGTTTGTGAGAATATTTAGTTATAGTCTAGTGTACCACATAGAAGCTGGTCTTAGTTAATAGGTAAGGTTCTTGATTTCCTGACTTATTTTCTGGTCTGCTTATTTCCATTCCTCACATACTCTCTGTCTTATCTCTCTTGTCCATTGACTTGCACTTGCACTGCCAACCGGAGTGATACAGACTGTGTGTGAGCGGTACACAAGGAAGGTAACTATGTAGTGTTGAGTGTGTTTGTGTTGTACTTATTTTGTATTTATTTTATATTTATTGCGCCAAATCATGTGACAAATTGGTTGAATATTCCTAGGGGGGAGATTTTGAGTTGGTGATTATTTACAGACCTGGGGTATTGTGATATTGTTGACACTGTTCAGTGGGGTCTCTCATTGTTTGATATTGTTGACACTGTTCAGTGGGGTCTATCATTGTTTGATATTGAAATAGTGTGTTTATTGGGGTCTATCATTGTTTGATATTGAAATAGTGTGTTTTGTTTGTGTTTGTTGGATTTGGTATTCTGCTTGGTTTTTGTAGTTGTCATTTTATTTGAAATTACCATGGCATCTGGTTCTCTTTCGGAGAATGATCTAATTACAGCATTAGAGGCTATGGGTACTTATGTAGTGCATAAGAAGGATGATATAAAAACTTCAGCACCTTTGTCGCCTCCACCAGGTTTTAAGAGTACCCCACCCATACAGAGTCCCATATTGACCCTTCCTATAGCTACCTCATCTGCACCCTTTATACAGAAGGGCATTACTGCTAAGCCAGCACCTTAAGGAGGTAGAGAGAACGTTTGAGCAGAAGCTTGATAGTCTTGAGAAGAGACTGGACTCGAAGTTGGAGGAAAAGTTTAATATGATCCTCCAGAGGTTAGATGATAAATCTTCTAGTCAAGATAGTACATCTTACTGCAACAGACCCTATAATAACATGTCTTATGGTCGTGGTGGTATAACAATACTGGCAGAGGCAGGGGACGTTCTCCGTCCAATGGTGCCAATAGGGGCAATTTCTGACCAGGTTTTGGCCGAAGTCAGGGTAGGCCTCAGTATCAAGATAAGTCTTTAAACAGGCAGATGCCTCAGTAACTGGCCATACTGAGGCAGCATCCCGTGTAGTACAGCCTGATACATTAAGTTTGATTGGCAAATCAAACGAGGCTCCCATTTTCTTGCACGGACAAGAGGCCAATGCTTTGATTGATAGCGGTTCAATGGTCACTACAGTGAACGAGTCTTTTTATAAGGCTTTGCCAGATAGACCTCCGCTTAAGGATTTGAAAACCCTGTTACATATAGCAGTGGCAGATGGATCCAAGCTTAGTTATCTTGGATACATTGATACATATGTCAGTGTCCCATTTCTTTCTGACGTTTCCCTGCCTGTGCCAGTGCTAGTGGTTAATGACACTAATTTTAATCATTCATGTCCGGTTATTATTGGGACTAATGTGATCCGTCCCTTGAAGTCTGCTGCAGTTTCAGCAACTTCACAGGTCCCTAGTCAGTGGCAGATGGCAATGGATTGCCTAATCACCACTCCCTTCACCGTCAAGGCGTGTAGTCATACACCAATTTCGGTGGAGCCATACCAAACTGTTGTGGTCAATGGCTTCACTAGAAATGTTAACTCTTCTGTAACAGAAGTTGTAACGGAGAATCTTGATGGTTCACATATGGCAGTTTGTCCAAGAGTGATGAAACTGAAACAATTTGATTATTGCAAGATACCAGTCAAGATCTGCAATATCACAGCAAAGCCTATGGTAATTAAACCTAGGTCACCCATATGCCAGATCAGTGAGGTCAAGGTCATTGACAATCTAGCATCGGATGTGCAGCTGTCTGCTTGTCAGACCACTGGCTCTTCACCTTTAGAAGAGTTGGGAATTAAGATTGACAAGTCCCATCTCTCAGATTCCCAGGTTTTGAGGGTCCAACAGGTGTTGGGCAATTGGGAACATATCTTTTCAAGAGGACTCACTGATCTTGGTAAGACTGATCTTGTGAAACATAAGATTGAGTTGACTGACAACACTCCTTTCAAGCAGCCATACAGGAGGATTCCTCCTGGTATGTATGAGGAGGTGAAGCAGCACCTCAAGGATATGTTGGAAGCTGGTGCTATTAAGGAATCGAAGAGTCCTTATTCCTCTAATGTTGTCCTCGTTAGAAAGAAGGATAATTCTCTTCGGTTTTGCATCGACCATCGTCGGCTCAATGCTTTGACAAAGAAGGATGCCTATATGCTCCCGAGGTTTGACGATACCATAGATACTTTGGCAGGATCCAAGTTCTTCTCTAAGTTGGACTTGCGTTCAGGTTACTGGCAAGTAGAGGTAGAGGAGGAGGATAAGGAGAAGACTGCTTTCTCCGTCGGTAACCTGGGTTTCTACCAGAGTGAGCGCATGAGTTTTGGATTATGTAACGCGCCGGCAACTTTTCAGCGTCTGATGGAATAGTGTATGGGCGAACTGCATCTTCGCGAGTGTCTCATCTTCATAGATGACATACTCATCTTTTCCAAAACCTTTGAGGAGCATCTGACTCGTCTAGAGTCTGTATTTGGGCGACTAGAGCAGCACAACCTTAAGCTGAAGCCGTCCAAGTGCGAATTCTTTAAACCCTCAGTTACATACTTGGGGCATGTTGTTTCTGAGGAGGGCATCTCCACAGATCCTGAGAAAACAGCAGCTATCAGGAATTGGCAGCCACCTGGTAATGTCAAGGAGCTCAGACAGTTTCTGGGTTTCGCTGGGTATTACAGGCGGTTTGTTAAGAACTATTCCTCTTTGGCTCAGCCTCTAAATGCCTTGCTTGAGGGCCACTGTACTCATAAGCCCAAGAAAGGAAGAAGCCAAAGAAGAAGAATAAACATCCTGCTGAATGGATCTGGGGAGAAGAGCAACAGAAAGCCTTCACAACCCTTAAGGATAAGTTGACCAATCCACCCGTCTTGGCTTATGCTGATTATTCTCTCCCATTCATTGTTCATACGGACGCGTGTGGCCATGGTTTGGGCGCTGTGCTTTACCAGAAGCAAGATTGTGTGGAAAAGGTCATTGCCTATGCAAGTAGAGGCCTTAGACAGGGTGAAAAGAAATACCCAGCTCATAAGCTCGAGTTCTTGGCTTTAAAGTGGGCTGTCACGGATAAGTTCCATGACTATCTCATGGGTACCACCTTTGAAGTGGTAACAGACAACAATCCGTTGACGTATGTGCTTACCACTGCCAAACTCGATGCAACAGGACATAGATGGGTGGCAGCACTTGCCAATTACCAATTCACCATCAAGTATAGGTCTGGCAAACAGAACGTGGATGCAGATGGTCTGAGTAGACTGCCCGAACTGTTTCCAGACACTGTCAAGGCCATCTGTCAGTCTGTAATGGCAGAATTACCATTTGTTGGTAGTGTGTCTGAGTCTGAGATCCCTCACTCGGCCGATGGCGGGTTATCGGACTTTGATTCCCTTGCTAAAATAGACTGGCAGCGAGAGCAGAGTAAGGATCCAGCAATAGCACGTGTTGTCCATCTACGGCGTAGCAGTTTCCACCCAGGGGAGAACTCGTCTCGGAGGGAATCTCCTGAGGTGCAGAAGTATTTGCGGGAATGGAGTAAGCTTCATCTTAATGAAGGCATCCGGCACCGAACTGCAACCCTTGATGGAAGTACAATTGAGCAACTTGTTGTTCCTGGATCCTTCAGATCAGTAGCCTTAAGCGGTGTGCATGACGAGGCTGGGCACCAGGGCAAGGAGAAGACTCTTTGGTTAGCCAAACAGAGATTCTACTGGCCAGGTCTCGAGAGAGACGTAGAATCTAAGGTAGAGTCTTGCCCTAGGTGTATCAGATGGAAGACACCAGTGAAATCGGTGGCCCAGCTCAACCCCATAACCAGCACATATCCTATGGAGCTTGTGTGCATGGACTTTTTGTCTCTGGAAAGGTCCAAGGGAGGCTATGAGCACATCCTGGTCATCACCGACCACTTCACGCGATATGCTCAAGCTATCCCTTGTAGGAACCAGACGGCGCAGACCACTGCGAAGGCCTTGTATGAGAGTTTCATACGGTTCTATTCCTTTCCAGCCAGGCTCCATAGTGATCAGGGGAGGAATTTTGAGAGTAGAGTGATTAAGGAGCTCTGCAAAATAGCACAGACAGAGAAAACCAGGACCACTCCTTATCATCCAATGGGGAATGGTTCTGCAGAGCGCTTTAATCAGACTCTTCTCAAGATGCTGGGAACACTGGAAAACAGTAAGAAGTCTGATTGGAAGACTTATGTCGCACCTCTTGTGCAGGCATACAATGCCACCAAGAGTGATGCTACAGGCTTTTCCCCACACTTCCTGATGTTTGGCTGGCATCCTAGGCTGTCGGTGGATGCATATTTGGGTATTTCACCTAATGTGGATGAGGTTACTGCAGGACCTCAGTCGTATGGCAGTAAACTGAAGTCTAGGATGCAGTTTGCTTATGACATTGCAGTCAAACATGCCAGGAAGTTGGGTGAAAAGAACAAACTATTTTGATAGAGGAAAGCAGGAGGCCAATCTGGAAGTAGGTGATAGAGTTCTCGTCAGGAATGTCGGATTGAGGGGAAAACAGAAGTTGGCGGATAGGTGGGAGGAGACGCCGTATGTTGTCTGCTCCATCCCAGATCCTAGCATTCCTGTTTTCAAAGTCAGGCCGGAGAACGGTGCCAAGACCAGAACTCTTCACCGAAACCTGCTTTTGCCATTCAACTGTATTCCGGTTGAAGAACCAGTTCCAGGCTCCAAAGGCAAGCCTGTGAGCAGGCGTCGGGTTTCGAACCCGCCTGAGGTTGCAAGGCCTGACCTTGAACCTAGCTCTGAGGGTGAGAGCTCAGACTCTACACTGTATGTTATCCCTCAGAGGAGGAAACGAGGGCGTTACTTTCAGGAAACGCCTGGTGGTGGATCATCTGGTGGTTCCACAGGGTTGGGACGTACCTTGCCTGATGTTTCTCAGGAAACCAGTATTGGGTCTACACCCAGTACACTTGCAAGTTGCGAGTCGGATAGCCTTTCCAGGTCCCATCCTATTAACAGCCCTACATTGGATAGTAGCCCAAATCCAATTGTTACCCCTGTCCCTGACCAGAGTTCGAACTCCCGCATGAGGTGTAGTCGAACTGAGTCTACTGGAACCCAGTCCAATCTGCAGCCCTCTGTTCCAAATCTTGTAGCTCAACCAGAGCCGCAGCAGCAAAGGCGTTCTACAAGAGCCCGTAAGCCCCCGGATTGGTATGGGGACTGGGCCGCGCCACAGATTGTTTGGCTTTGAGCAGGGACTTGTCTCTGTGTTTCAGTGAGCAGAGGTGCTGTAGATTTCTATTCTATATTTGATAGTTTTATGTATTGTATGGCCAATACATATTCTGTCTATGGACAGATCAGAATCATGTTATTTTATATATGTTATTTTTGGTTGTTTTTATCCATATTGTGGATGCAACACTGCTTTTGTTTCATAGTTTGAGTTTGCGAAACATTTGATGGGTGATTCATATATTCACTTATTCAGGAGCCAAAGTGGTTTTGCTGGACTCTAGTTTTCTGCTGACATTTAAGTGTCTGTTGTTTGCAGTTGTGCACACATGAGTTGTGTGTTATGTTGTATTGGTGTATTAACTTATTAAGTAGTGTATTTGTTGTTTTATGTTTGGTTTTAGATTTGAGCGGTCTAGGGTTGTATTCATTTCACTAGGATGTATTCTAGGAAACTTGGTTTGGAATGTCAGGAGACATTTACATCTGGCGGGGGAGTGTGTAACCCTGGTTTAGTTCCCTGTTCCCCGTGCCGCGCCTCCTGCGATATTTATGTTATCTATTTATAACGTCGGTGATTCCGATATACATGTACATGTCAGAGTGAGTGAGTGAGTTGAGTATGAGATCGTGGTGTGCGTCCGAGACTCGATATTTATCACGTGACACGAAACTAACTTTGCACTCTTCGTTTAACCGCCCTTTTCACTTTGGCTCTGTCTTGCGTCTAGCTCACATCTATAGAAGAAAACTCTGTATCTGCTACGGTAACTTTACCCGACCAGCTGGTAAGAATTACTTGTTTTAGTCACTTATTTATCTTTCTAAAAGTAATTGTTTAGATAATACATATTCAATACATGGTGTTAAGTTTACTTTGTTCAGCCTTTATAATAGTTTGGAAGAGAAAACTACTTACTTGATAAATACTTGTCGTAGATATTTGTACTGTACATGTAGCCCTAGACTGTATTATTTGTATATATTTGCAGGCCCATTTTATATTGGGAAATACATATTGAACTCACAATTGGCTTTGTGGTTTGGAGATCCCCTTAGCTGGTTACATTATACATGCACTTTACCACTGTATTTGCCATCGCG
Source organism: Azorinus chamasolen (assembly GCA_963576725.1). Lineage (NCBI taxonomy): Eukaryota > Metazoa > Mollusca > Bivalvia > Cardiida > Solecurtidae > Azorinus > Azorinus chamasolen. Next base: position 6,777,892 of record OY755244.1, read on the forward strand.
GTTGTTGTAGATTAGTCGGAGAGGGGATACGTTTATTTACACTGTTTGTCTTTTAGGGTGGGGATGGAATAAGTGTGAGGTTAGGCGCCCCCAGTGATTTTTGTCACTGACCGTTCCAAGGCGGTACTTCCATCTTCCCCCTATAGTATGTTTGTTTTGTCTTTGTGCGTCTCTTGATGTTTTTATAGTTATGTACATTTGCTGTTTCCCTGTGTTGCTGTTCGGGCGGCTGTTTGTTCTGTATGTGGTGTTTCCTGCATGACTCATTTTTGTACTTTTAGTCAGAATGATTGTCCTAATAAAATCTCGGATGAGTTTGAAAGTGGGTCATGTGCAGTCAAAAACTAGGTCAAATAATAGAAAAACCTCGTGAACACTCTAGAGATCACATTTGTGGCCGAATCTTCATGAACTTTTACTAGAATGATTGTTTTGATAAAAATCTTGGACAAGTTTGAAAGTGGGTCACGTGGAGTCAGAAACTAGGTCACTAGGTCAAACAGTAGAAAAACCTTGTGAACACTCTAGTAGTCACATTTATTGTCCAATCTTCACGAAACTTGGGCAGAATGATTGTCTTGATAAAATATGTGAAGAGATTGAAAGTGGGTCATGTGGGGTGAAAAACTAGGTCATCGCGTCAAATAGTAGGAAAACTTTGTGAACACTCTAGCGGTCACATTTTTAGCCGAATATTCAAGAAACATGTTAAACGCTACTGTGATAAAATATATGAAAATTCTGGTATTAATGTTTTTTGGTCCATAAAAAATTCAAATGATGTTTTAACAAAACTTGAAAATGAACAGTATAACATTTCTTTACTGAGCTCTTATGATTTCTCTACACTCTATACTACTCTACCTCACCATCTTATAAAGGATAGACTTATTAAATTAATAGAAAAAACCTTTGCCAGAGAAAACAAAATGTTCATTGCTTGTAATGTTCAACGTTCATTCTTTTCGAATTCAGAAGTTGAACATTACACAATGTGGACTTGCCTTGATGTTTGTAGATCTCTTACCTTTCTGTTAGATAATATATTTGTGCGTTATGGAGATACCATATATCGTCAAGTTGTTGGTATACCCATGGGTACAAATTGTGCCCCTCTTGTTGCAGATTTGTTTTTGTATTGCTACGAGAGGGATTTTATGCTTAGCTTAAAACCTGATACACAGACCGATATTGTTAATGCTTTTAATAAAACTTCAAGGTATTTAGACGATATTTTGAATTTAGATAATCCTTATTTTGATACTATGGTTTCTTCAATCTACCCAAAAGAACTGTCTTTAAACAAAGCTAATCAATCTGACATTAATGCTTCATTTCTAGATTTGAATCTTTCAATTACAAATGATAAAGTTTCGTCCAAAGTATACGATAAAAGAGAAGATTTTAATTTTAAAATTGTTAATTATCCTTTTCTAGATGGGGATGTGCCACGTTCTACATCTTATGGTGTTTATATTTCTCAACTTATTAGGTTTGCCCGAGCCTGTTCTTTGCTTGAAGATTTTAACAGACGTAATTTAGTTATAACTGATAAACTTCTTAAGCAAGGTTACAGATATCACAAACTTCGGAAAACCTTTTCTAAATTTTATTATCGAAATTTACCTCTCATTAGTAAATATAATTGCAATCTACGGACGTTACTGCGACAAGGCATTTCTCAACCAGAATTTTATGGGGATGTTATCTACAAACTTAGGAAAATTCGGGGTCATATCCATTTTCATGATTTATTTATAAAACGCATTAAAAAATTTAAAAAGAAAGGTTATGATCCTATTATATTGCAACACACTGCATGTTTGGTTATCGACCCTTTTACAGTCGGTAGCTACGCTTCCCTCTTTGCTTGCGCGATGACAGGCCGAGGGTAGTACTCTATGATGGTATACTCTTAAACTTGGATACAGGAGGAGCTTACCAGACTCATGTATTATTTTTTCCCTGTCGTGCCCTTAACGGCTTACCTGCAGGTGCTCTGACTTCAGCAAAGTCATTGAGTACATATTTGACGGATTGTCACAGTTATTATGCTATGTTTTACATGTTGTCCTGTGTTCACCGTCGTCTATGTTGTGGGTAAGTCCAGCGGGGATACCTTTATTTACAATATTTGTAAAGCTAGGGTGACTTTGAGAGAAGTGTGAGGTTAGGACGTCCGTAAACCGGTTTAAACCCCCAGTGGTGTTTTTGCTGCTGACCGTGCCAAGGCGGTACTCTCTTTGTCACCCTTCCTTTTGTTTGCATTGCGTCTTTGTGCTTGTGGTTTGTTCATGTTGTGGAACGTTTGTCCCTGGTTCTTGTGTGTCTTTTGGTGTTTTCTGTGTTCATTTCGTGTGTGTGTGTGCGTGTGCGTTTGGGTGTGTGGTTGTGTGTGTGTGTGTCATGCTGTCTATCGGTGTTTTGGTGGTGGTTGCGTCTTGCATGTGGCTTTGCCTGCTTGACTTTACTACTTTTCCATTTATCAGAATGATTGTTTTGATAAAATCTTGGAAGGTTTTGAAAGTGGGTCACGTTTGGTCAAACAATAGGTCACTAGATTAAACAGTAGAAAAACCTTGTGAACAATCTAGTGGTCACATTTTTGTCAAATCTTCACGAAACTTGGTCATAATGACAATCTTCTTAAAATCTAGGCCATGATAGAAAATTGGGCACGCTGTGTTATAAACTAGATCACTAGGTCAAATAGTAGGAAAACCTTGTGAACACTCTAGGGGTCAATGTTTTAGTCAAATCTTCATGAAAATTGGTCAGAATAATTGTCTTTATAAAATCTTGGACGAGTTTGAAAGGTGGTTACATGGGGTCAAGAAGTAGGTCACTGGGTCATATCTTAGAAAAATATTGTTTACACTCCAGCGGCCATTTTTAACCTAATCTACCTCAAACTTGCTCAGAATGTTTGTCTTGGTGATCTCAAGGTTGAGTTTGATCATGGGTAGGGTTGAATAAAAAATAGGTGACTAGGTCAAATCTTAGAAAAATCAATCTAGAGGACATATTTTTAGCCCAAGCGTCATTGGTCAGAATGATTGTCTTGATAAAATCAATGTTCTAAATCTTTGAAAATCTTGTTCTATAGAACCACTGCTCTTGATCCACTATCAATACTGTTCAAATATGTCCCTTAGGTAAATATTGGCGACACCCAGGGGCTACCCAGCTATAATCTTAAATCAATGGTAATCAGGTGAGCGATTAAAGGCAATCTGGCCCTCTTGTTTTATTTGTGGCAAATCAAATTTGTGGAAAATACATCAGACGAGAATTCGCACTGAAGATGAATGCGCAAACTCGTTGTACATGCAGCCTATATATACAGTAGAACCCTTTGTCTATTCGACAACGAAAGTTTGCGTAAGCGCGAGCACTCGTCTGTTTCATTTTATTTCTTTTCACAATTTCGCCTTTTATAGAAATGTTGACTGGGTTTCAAACAGCCTGTATCCATGCTTATAAAACTTTTAAGTTGAGTCTGAGTTCGTTCTCAAGTTTTTGATTGGTCAGATGTGATGCTTTGGCTCAAATCTGACCAATCAAAAGATTGAGAACAAACTAAAGCCTTTATAAGCATGGACCCTAGACCCGAACGAGACGCCGAGCGGGATTCGGACTGTTTATGAAAGACATATTTGATAATAATAATTTTGGAAGTGTACGAATGCGCCAACTCTCGTTAATTTTTATAAAGTTTCACATATTCTCTTAATTATAGTTAGAAATGTTGACTGAGTGTCAAATAACTTGAATTCGAGTGATACGTCGAATTACTCGACATCTCACCCGGATCCAAACTGCTTGCAGGTGATCTAGGCATTCACTATAGCATACGATTAGCAATTTTTTTAATTTATTTTGAATATAGAAGGGTAGCGAAACGCTGGGTAGCGAAACGTCCGTAAATCCGGTTTGACTATAACCCATCAGCACGCCGAATTTACACGACCGACCTATTATCAACAACAATAACATTGAAATACATGCAACGGGTCGTAGAGATCTAAATTACAATTATAGGATTTATTCACATAAAAATTATTATACATTAATACCTAGAAAAGAAATACAGCATCTTTACTTTCGGATGGGGGCTCGATCGACCGAGGGCCGATATACCAATCAAAAACAATAATATACAAGCAATAAACTTCAAATGTTTTACCAACATGTAAAATAGTACCACAGAATATCACCCACGAAATATTTACAGAAGACTTCCTCTAGAAAGTATACTGCATCTTTACCTTCGGATGGGGGGGGGGGGTTTCGGTCGGCCGGGGCCGATTTACCATAACTTATAAGCTATAAACTCCAATTTTTGTACCAACATGTAAAATAGTATCACGGAATCAGTCACACGAAATATTTACAGGAGACATACTCTATGAAAACAAAGATATAGCATCTTTACTTATACGTTATAGGCACATCCGCGGTATGGGGTTCCGAAAATGGTGGGACCAAGCTACAATGTATTTCTCTCTCTCTCTCTCTCTCTCTCTCTCTCCTCTCTCTCTCTCTCTCTCTCTCTCTCTCTCTCTCTCTCTCTCTCCAGGGGTCTGTACCGCTTCATGAGGGTCTATATGTACCATATAATAACAAGGGTTCCAACTAGCAGAACGGACATCCATGTACCACAAGTACAAATATTATTAGTTATACAGATCATTGGCGGGGTATCTGACTTTTTGTTTCCTGCTGAGGAAATCCATGTTGCCCGAGCCGTTAGGCGAGGGCTACATGTATTTTCCTCAGCAGGAAATAAAAAGTCAGATATCCCGCCATTGATCTGTATAATGATTTTATTAATACTGCAAAGTTTAATATGTGTAGCAGTTCATTAGCGTTGTTAATGTAGGCGTCGTTTTGCTTCCCCTCAGGGGCCTCATACTGTAAGGTAAGGGCTTGTAATATCTGTATAATAACCAGCTCATTGCAATTGTGGATAGAAAGGGATCTTCCAAGAGCATTAGCTTCTCATAGGATTGAAAGAATCAGACGTTAGTAAAACTTTTAGCGTTTAAGCAGACACTATTTTTAGCATGAGAACGGTTAAACATAATTGGCGCAATTCCGGCGTCATTTGGATGACGTCAAAATGACGGTTTTATAATATTCAAACAAATGGGCGTTGGAAGGAGCGGTTATACTGCAATTTACAGGTACGTGTACTGTGCATATGCATAAATATAATCTGAATCGAATTGGGTGTGGTTTGTCTTTGTAAAAGCGGGGTTTTTGGGGCTAATCGGTACGTGCACAAGCACTTTGACAAGACCTTCGCCACGTATCGGGTTCTTTTACATTGTTATACAACAACTATAACAAAAATGTTTCTCAATGGATAACTTTGTTCCGTCCCAAACTCTTGTTATTTCGTTTGAGAGCGGTTGTTTGGATCGAATCGACGAAGTGAAGCTAGTCGGCCATTTTTAGTCTGCTGTAGCAATGAAGTGAGGCCCTCGGCAGGGGAAATTCCATTGTTGCTCATGACTCCGTATATACATCAGAATTTAGAGGGATACACGGCTTTTATACATGGCTAATTGACCAATCAAAATCGAGGATTTTACTTTGCAATTTCAATGATAATTCCGTAATTCTTTCGGCTATCGAAAGCCAATATATTTTATACTGTCAAATAAATATAATCTTGTGACGGTAACTTATGCACATCAATCCAACAATGATTTTCTCAAAAGTTCACGTGTTTTCTTGGTCATTGACAAGCGTTCGCTCACCCTGGTCTCACTATATCACAGCAATAACCTGGTGATTTGCAGTTCAAAAGATGGCGTGGTTCAATAAAACTACCCAATTCTATCACCAATCTCTATTTGTTTTGTCCTCTAAATAAGTAAGGAACTAGCAACAGCGACCTTTCCGCCTGTCGTTATGTTTCTATTTTGGATGGTGCCATTTTGCAACAAATATGAATGAACCCATTTCATTGGATGAGCGAAGGAAAACTTGGGACATCCGTGACGTCACGTACAATGGCTCCTTCCTCGACGTTTTGAAGTTAACTGACAAAACTCGCTAGTTTTACCAACCCCTATATGGAGTTTGAAAAAATATATATAAATTGTATAATTTGTCACGAATGTTAGATCTACATACATTATTAGTTATACAGATCATGCATTTTCTCAGCAGGGAATAAAAGGTCAGATTCCCCGCCAATAATCTGTATAACGATTTTATTATACTGTAAAGTTTAATATTTGTAGCAGTTAAGTAGCGTTGTTAATGTAGGCGTCGTATTGCTTCCCCTCATACAGTAAGGTAAGGGCTGCGACCTTAGTTCACCGTGTAATAACCTGCTTATTAAATTTGTGGATAGAAAGGGATCTTCCAAGTGCATTAGTTTCTCAAAGGTTTGAAAGAATCAGACATTAGTAAAACTTTCAGCAGATCAGAGATTAAGCAGGCACTATTTTTCAGCATAAAAAGGTTAAATTTAATTGAGGGAATGGCGCAATTCCGACGTCATTTGGATGACGTCAAAATGACGGTTTTAGAATATTAAAAAAATGGGCGTTAGAATGAGCGGCTATACTGCAATTTACAGGTACGTACACTGTGCATGTGCATAAATAAAATCTTAATAGATTGTCTTATAAATGCGGAGGTTTGCGGGTTAATTGGTGCATGCACAAGCACTTTGAGAACATTTGCAGAATCAGAGCAGAATAAGACATTCGCCACGTATCAGGTTCATGTACATTGTTATACAACAATTATAACAAACTTGTTTCTCAATGGATAACTTTGTTCCGCCCTAAATTCCTGTTATTTCGTTTGAGAGCGGTTGTTTGGATCGAATCGACGAAGTGAAGCCGGTCTGCCATTTTTTTGTTGTAGCAATGATGCGAGGCCAACGACGAGGGAAATTCCATTGTTGCTGATGACTCCGTATATACATCTAAATTTTGAGGGATACACGACTTTTATACATGGCTAATTGACCAATCAAAATCGAGGAATTTACTTTGCAGTATAATAAGTATTACTAATGACTCTATAACTATAGACAATTATAGATATACAAACACAGTTTGTAGAGAAAATGAGATTGTAATGAGCCAGCGGGAGATAGACGAGATGTAGGCAACCCCACGGAGGGTCATTTATATATGTGTACATGGTAGCTGTTCATTTATAATGTGGCCGTTACCGAAGAACCGATGAAAGGGCAAAATCGGAAGCTGAAAAGCAAACAGTCTGAAAGCCACAGACCAGCGCAGTTGAATAGGGACAATGTTGGTAGAGGTAATGAATTTAGTGAAAGTAAGGGGATGTCTAGTCGGTCGGATGTGTCTGATTTGCTCGGCCAGTCGAGGGAATTGTTATTTGGGGTAAATGCATGTAACGCACTAGACGCTTCACAGCATGGAATGTCAGGAATGCAGTGGACACCCGCTCACGGGCAGGCACATGTGCACGTGCCTATGGGAGCTAACGTCGACCACGGTCAACATTTTAACACTATCAATGACACATTCCAATGTAACAATGGGTGCTCTCAGCAGTTAGCCAGTCAATCAAATTCTGCAGCCCAGAGCAGTACGCAGCCTAGCCTTGTTCAGACCGCTCAGGATAATGGGATCCCACCATGGGCAGTAGGCCTATGTCAACAGATGGCGAACATACAAGCGACACTCAACAGCCATACAGACAGATGGCAATCGGTCGAAAGCCACCTCACAGCCCAAGGTGAGCAACTTTCACAGCTACAGGTGCAAGTGTCTGAGATAACACATGTGAAAAAGAACATTGAGCATGCGAACACAAAGATATTTCACATACAGAATGAAATCAAGACAATACAAACCGACACGAAAGACTATAGCCACACAATGCAGCAATACAGTGATCTGTTCGACGATATGACGACTAATTACAGTGATATGGATAAGAGGATACACAAAATTGAATCAAATATAGAGACATTAGAAAATAAACAGAAAGAGGTAAATTTACTGCTACAGGGAACAGACGAAAGGGTGAGTGATCTACAGTGGCGGAGTATGCGGGAGAACCTCTTGTTCTATGGCCTGAATGAAGCAGCCAACTATCAGACAAACGGCGAAAACTGCGAGACATTAATACACACCTTCATTAGTGAAATACTGAAGATACGCGATCTAATCGAAATAGACAGGGCCCATCGGCTTGGGCGATATAGGTTTGACAGAGCGCGGCCGAGACCCATAGTCGTGAAGTTTACAAAATATAAAGAAAAAGAACGTGTGAAAGAGGTGGCAAGACAGACACTACATGATACAGAGTACTGGGTCAAAGATCAACTCCCACGCGAGATGGAGGAGAAGCGGAAACTGTTGTATAGCGTGGCGGACAAAGCGAGGGAGAACCCCGAGAATACGGTGAAACTGGTCCGAGACAAACTATATGTCAACGGTAAGCTGCATATAACACCAGTCGGGCGACAGCAGCAAGGATCGCGTACTGACAAAGGAACGGGCGATCATTATATGCGTCAGACACGTTACAAGGGGGACAATAGTGCGACAGACGACAGGTACAGGACAGCTCGTTATGGCGGACCCGATGGAATGCAGTGGGGCAGGACTTTTTACCGACAATCAGCCCCCACTAAGGACAATTCCGGTTCATTTTTTAATAAATTCTCCGTGCTAGACAGTCAGACACCTGTCGCAAATAAGACACAGAAACAGTCACATGCGGGGAAGAAAAAGGCGTCTTCTCCTCTTGAGATTGACGGGACATTCAAGAAGCACCATTATGGGGATAGCGAAAGTGAGAACGGATCTGTCAGTGAGCAGATCACTGTTGCTGTAGATCTGCACACAGACCAGACCGCATCTCAAGTAAGTACACAGGAACGCGATATTAGTGTTAGAAATAGTGGTGGTGCTAGTGTAGGTGCTTGTTCAAGGGCATCGGACGGTAAAGCAGGAGACACTTTCGGTGTAGACTCAGATGGTCAATCTGCAGACGTGACACGTGATAGGCCGGTTGACAGCTCACGTGCGTAGCGGGGCGTGGAGAACGGCTATTGCCTGCCGGAGGAATGGCAGAATAGGAGACGAGGCGACGGAACCTAAACGCACATGTAAAAATAAAAGTGTAATAGATTACTGTATTTTAACATCATATGTCTTTGAAAATATTGCTAAATTTTGCATAGAAGAATACTGTGAATTGTACTCTGATATCCACTGCCCATTAACTATTGAACTCCAGACAAAATTCAATGCTAACAGTTGTAACATTAGGCATGAATCCCCGCAAAATAGAACGAAACTGTGGGATAGGCGGAATCCCGAGTCATTCTATGAAAACATTGATAATACACAGTTGCAGCATATTGAAAGCAAGCTAGATTCACTTTCAGTGGGAGGAAATATTGCAAAATCTGATGTTAATAGTATTGTTGATGAAATAACATCCTTATTCAGTGACAGTGCAAGAGAAGCCTTTGGAACTGTAGGATCACATAAACAGAATAAAAGAGTTCAAAAACGTACACCATGGTTCAACTCGACATGCCAGCACTTGAGAAACCGGTATCATTACATCAGAAAAGCATACAATAAATATAAAACAGCAGACCTGAAAACTACATTAAAAACAGTCAGCAAACAATATAAAACAACTCTTCGACAGGCACACCAAAGATACAATGCAAAAAAGGTAAATACACTAAGAAAACTTCAGAACACAGATCCAAAACAATACTGGAAAATCATTAACACAGATAATACAGAAAAAGTAGCACAGGCAAGCCTTGAGCAATTTTACAACTATTTCAAGGAACAAAATCAGAAAACATTAAACAGTAATAATCTGCATGACCATACCGAGGCACTGAATGCTGACACAAACGAAACACATATAAACGAATGCATAAATAGTCCCATAGAAGAGAAAGACATACTAGAAGCTGTTAAATCTTTAAAAAACGGTAAATCACCCGGCATAGATAACATACTTAATGAACATATCAAAAGTACAATAAACCTGATGATGCCAATATACGTTAAGCTTTTCAATATTGTGGACAGATGGATTGGTAAAGCCCATATATAAACAGAAAGGTGACCCCAAGAAGCCGGAAAACTACCGGCCTATATCATTGCTCAGCTGTACTGGTAAACTATTCACAAGCATTTTAAATAACAGACTGAATAAATATGCTGAAGAAAATCATATCATCAAAGATACACAAGCAGGTTTCAGAAAGCATCATTCGACAGTAGATAACATATTTATATTGAAGAGTCTAATTGATATTTTGCAAACAGATAAGAAAAAATTGTACTGTTGCTTTATAGATTTCAAACAGGCATTTGACTCAGTGTGGCGGCAAGGATTATGGTATAAACTTCATAAAGAAAGTATAGATGGTAAATGTTTTAATGTAATATACAATATTTATAATAATATAAAGTCAAGAGTAGTAACAGCAGAGGGTACCTCTTCCCCGTTTTTCAGTTTAGTTGGAGTGCGGCAGGGAGAAAACCTCTCACCTTTCCTGTTTTCAATCTACCTAAACGATTTGGAGAACTTCCTGGAAAGTAGTGGTGTAGCTGGAGTCTCTAGAGAGACGATGGTCGAAGGCGCCCGAATATTCGTGAAACTGTGCATTCTTCTTTATGCAGATGACACGGTGATCTTTAGTGATGACCCTGTTGATTTACAAAATGCTCTGGATATATTTAGTCAATACTGCACAAACTGGAAACTGAAAGTAAACATATCTAAGACAAAAATAATGGTTATATCTAGAGGCCGCTTTAAAAATACGCATAAATTCAAAATTGGGGATGAGTATATAGAACATACAGATGAATACAAATATTTGGGATTATATCTGTCCAAAAGTGGGTCCTTTTGCAGAGCTAAGACACACATCGCTGAACAAGCAAACAGAGCAATGTTTTCGCTACTTAAGAAAATAAAAAGACTCTCTCTGCCATATGACTTACAAATAGAATTGTTTGAAAAAACTGTTAAACCCATACTGCTTTATGGGAGTGAATTATGGGGCTATGGCAAGTTTGATACATTGGAGAAAGTACAGCTCAAATTTTATAAGTATATCTTCCAATTGAAAAAATCGACACCATCAAATATGATCTATGGTGAACTTGGGATTACTCCCCTCTCAGTAGATATCAATAATAAAGTAATCACATACTGGTCTAGACTGATCGACAACTTAAATGGTGATAATACTAAACTGGCATCTCACATTTACTACATCATATACGGGTTACACAGTCAGAAATTACTGAAATCACAATGGATAGTTAATGTAAAAAACAAGCTTTGCCACTTAGGATTTTCAGGAATCTGGTACAGTCAAAGTTTTATAAATTCAATGTGGTTAAAAAAGGCAACACTACAGAAACTCAAGGATATTTTCATTCAGTCTTGGCATTCTGACATAGACAGGACATCCAATACAAATATGTACAAACAAATAAAAACATCTTTCAAACAAGCACATTGTATAAGACATCTCTCAACTTATCATTGCAAAAAGCTGATTGCATTCATAACGAGAAATCACCATTTACCTGTGGAAACTGGTCGATGGCAAAACATACCGGCAAACCAACGGAAATGTCCATACTGCATAGATATAGGTGATGAATTTCATTATATCCTGACATGTCCTTTTTTCCATGAATACCGCAAAAAGTATATCAGAAAGAAACATTACAGAAGTCCAAACATGTTGAAATTTATAGACATGTTCTCCAGTAAAAACAGTACAGAACTTAAGAAACTGAGTATATTTTGCAAAATCATAATGACACATTTTAGGAAAAATCCTTAATAGAAAAAATGAGATGGAAATTGTCTGGTTCAATGGCTAAACCGCAAGGGTAGCTTCAATTACATCAACTTTACATAGACATGACACTTTAATACACACAAAGTGTTGTGAATATATATGTCTGTTACGGTTAATACATATATATATATATATATATATATATATATATATATATATATATATATATATATGTGTGTGTATGTATGTGTATATGTGTGTATATATATATATATATGTGTGTGTGTGTGTGTGTGTGTGTGTGTGTGTGTGTGTGTGTGTGTGTGTGTGTGTGTGTGTGTGTGTGTGTGTGTGTGTGTGTGTGTGTGTGTGTGTGTGTGTGTGTGTGTGTGTGTGTGTGTGTGTGTGTGTGTGTGTGTGTGTGTGTGTGTGTGTGTGTGTGTGTGTGTGTGTATGTGTATGTATGTATGTATATATATATATATATATATATGTATATATATATATATATATATATATATATATATATATATATATATATATGTATGTGTATGTGTGTATGTATGTATGTATGTATGTATATATGTATGTATGTGTGTGTGTATGTATATACGTATGTGTGTATCATGTGTATATATGTGTATATGTATGTGTGTATATGTGTGTATATGTATGTATGTGAACATATATATGTCTGCAAAGATACCGTGGGAAAAGCTGTTGTAGTAGTATTATGTACATAATATGTGTATATATAACATATAGGATATACCGGTTGTTAATAGTTATGTACTTACATGTTAGCTAACCATTTATTATCTTGAATCAGGTGGATGGAATTCCCTACCTGCAGCCCAGTTTTGAAAGCATCTAGTCTTCTTTGTTATGGCCATCGCTGTCTGAAAGAAATAATGATATCCCCACAAAGAACCATGGTCATATGTACATATTTTAACATGTGTCTACTGTATTGATTACAAATTACTGATAATGGAATCTGAAAGTACTTAGCATTCTGTCATTAACATGCTGAGATGCTTTTGGTATCAATTAAAGTTTGCATCAAATACATTTATCGGGAAATAGACGCTTGGGTGACCTACTCCCTGGTATAGACGGATGTTCAGACATTGAAAACAGAGTAGACCCAGATCATAGAGATCCAAGAGGACCCATATGATCAAGGTCAGCTCTATTTGATCATGAATTTGGTGGATCTGTTTCTTGATTACTATCGACTTCATGGCTACAATGTTCCACCTTCCTATTCGTTAATATGTCACTGTTTTGTAAATGGATAATCGGGAGTTGTTGAAACTTGTGGTGGAAATTGACAGGGAAAGGGTTGGATAGTATGCTGGTGAAAGTTACTTATCTGAAAGTTTGTTGCAAGTTGTGATCATCTGAATCTCGGGTGCAGCCGTGATAAACACGCCTCATCCTTGGATACCGTATGGTCTCGGTGGAAGGCGCATACTATGGTAAACTCCCGCTACGCTGATAAGTATTTTAGATGACAATTCACACGTTGTTAACTGATATTCCGACATATGTCGGACAAATTCTATGCTCCACTTGTTATCGCTGGTATGTTTACTCGTGTACCGGAAAGCATGGCTTTGCACTATTCTGGTACCCTACTTCTATTCTGCACAGGATCAGGGTGGTACTAAACAGAGACAACAAGTGTCAACTAGAGACAACTAGAGACAACTAACTTAAAAAGGCATTTTAGGGTATTATTTATATATTAACAGCCAGATAAAGTAGTATTATACCGTAACAGATTGAAAATTATCAGTTTGTATCCAAAATAATGTCTTAGATTGCATTTTGAACCCCTGTTGCACCCCAATTACACAAAACTATATTCCCAGTATAGCCGACTCAGAGTCAACTGGAGTCAACAAGGGATATACCTCTTATTAACAGTGTTAATGTGGAGAATTATATTATAATGATAGAAGAAGTTATTATTTTGATTATTTCTGTTGTTTTCATTTTGATCAGAACATGTAAAGTGAGATAGTTCATTAATTTTAATCGCTGTACACACGATAGCTGATTATGTGTTGACGTGTGATTTACAAAGTCGTGATAATCGCACATAAGCTACTACTGTTTGAGCACCGGTCCATTTGAGCATTATGTAGACCCAGATCAGTCATTTCACCGTCAATATGGCTTTTGATCAAGATATGTGGGGTTTGATCTGGCAAAGGAAAACACTTTTTTTCAGACGAATGTAGTGAATACAATGAAGACCCTGATCAGCCACCGAGTTGACAGTGTAGACCCAGAAATTCATATTTTGATTACGTTTTTATTGAGCGCATCAGTCACACTAACGTACTCGTACATGTGCACAAGTTAATGCGCCCAGGAATCGGGACGAGGACCCTGCGTTTTTGAGCCCCGAATTTTGAATTTTGAAAACTTATGCCAATGTTCCAAAAAATACTCAAAACTCCTCAAAATAATTTCGATCATGTGTTACAAGATAACACTATTTACAAACATCCCGCATATATTAAAGTAATCTGTTAATCTGGCTAAATAATTTAAATGTTTGTTTAAAATACATTTAAAATCAGATTATAAACCAAATAGACAAATTTGGTAATAGTGGATGGAAAGTCGGCAGTTTAAACGCCAAATTACTTTCTCCAAACTTTATTCGATGGAGAATATATAACTATCATAATGTGAATAACATTTTAACCCTTTCCCTCATATAAACATATTTTCACGCTTCTGCAAACAGAGAAACCCCAGATCAGATGGCTCCTCTAGGAGCAATCTGATCGGGGTCTGCTCTGTTTGCTTATGGAATTTTGAAAGAGCGATATGTTTCATTACTGTCTAAAATGGCTATACTGTTCCATGTTCCTTATTTCATTATAACTATTTTGTCCATGAATATTCAGTAGGTATTGAAATTTGGAATAAACACTGAACAGGGAAAGGGTTAAACGTTGAGATTGGCTCAGATCGTTTCAGAGCCATGGCCTAAATCAGAGACAGATAACGTCCTTTGTCAGCCATGCTTTTAAAACGGATAGTCAAATGTAATAGTTTACGGCACATATCGTTATTCTAAGTTATAGTTGACCATTTGAATTAACCATGGCAAAAAACGGATGACCGAATGAACCATGGATGCTGCAGTCGAGGGTGGAATACATGCCGTTCAATATTCGGCATTAGGCGTAGGTTCTCAACAGCATTGTCTTTAAGGTGCTTTGCACATAGGACCCTAGTTGCTTTCACATATACCCCGTCATTCCAAACAAAATCAGTGAATTTTACTGAGATTTCTGGGGACCTATCAGCACTGTGGGATGAAGACTTGCCAGGGGTAGAAGTGTTGGTGGTTTTTTTTAAAGTCTCAAAAGCCTCAATGTCATCAATAATGATTGGATCACTAACTCAATTTTCCGGGATTAGTGGCACAACATGGTCGGGTTTCCAAAAGGATCTTATTACATTAACACCAGACCATAAAATTTGTACACTTTCTCTGGACGGAGAATTTCAGAATTTGAACGTGGTGTTCAGAATTCTAATGTTAAAGTCGGCTGGGTCGTTAACGACAGGATAAACAGACTATATATGTCTGCCTGTTACTGTGCTTGTAGCATGCATGATCCAAACACAGGAATACGCAGACATAGATCTGCGCACAGTTTCGTGGCTTCTGCGAATGAGGGACTGACGTCTGGAATTTCTGTTTTTTGAATATATGTATTATTCTTTATTATAGTCTCAATTACATACAATACAATAATACACAGAATATAAATATGTACATATCACACACATGTATGTAACCATTCTAAATTTAGAAATACTAGAGACTTTAATATTTCTCTTACTTCATATATCTTATAGGTGAAAAACAAATATCACCCCGATCAGATCGTTTTGAATGACGGTTAACATAGAGCTTAACTAATTATTATTAACGCATATATGCAAACATAGTAGACTCAGATCAGACGGCTAGCCTACTATACAGGAGTCGTCTGAAGCGTCTGCTCAGTTTGCTAGAGGAATTTGATAGATCTGATTCTTTACTTTCTAAAATGGCTACAATGTTCCACCTTCCATATTTCATTATAACTATTTTGTCCATGAATATTAAGTAGGTATAGAACGTTGGACCAAATATAGAACAGGGAAAGGGTTAAAAGACATGGTAAAAGTTAAACTGGTAAAAAGTTAAACTGCATATCTCTTGACACACGCCGCTAGTTATCGGTGATCGATGATCCAATCATCGGATTAGCACCTCTGTTGATTATGTATTATGCTCAAGGCACGGTTAATCTTCACCTGTCACTTGCCACGTGCCGCAACATATCAATACTCAATCAAATATATACCGGTATGCAAACTGAAGCTGCTGAATCTGGGTCTACTCTGTTTGCAAATGCGTATCTATGAGGGAAAGGGATAATTAACACTCGTTGATTTATTACAAACAAACACGGCAGTTAATTTTGCTGGTCCATATCCATAGCCGTCGCAATTATTTAGAAGATTTTTAGAAGATTATTATTTGAAAAATTGTGAATACACGATATCCATTCATGCTATCAGACCGGGGAAATGCCTTATAGAGCAGTTATATGGTGTTTCGACTTGAATTATAGCGTATTTCTATTTCGAACCTCAGAGTCAACCTGTGTCCTAGAGAGGTTGGTTGTCACTGGCGACTCGTTGTAAAAGCGTGTTAATATTCTGAGAAAAATAGATGACTGCTCATCAAGAGTGGTGATTTCTTTGATAAATAAGACACAGTTAATGGAAATCTGTGGTCAAATAAGCTTTCAAGGACGATTGCAGTGAACACTGGGGGGAAACGTATCCCGGATATTGCTACCAAATGAGCTTTATTTTGACACAACGGAGAGGACAGGAGGGCAACGAGGGTAAGTAAATGCGTATTTTCTCTTAATTAGTTCTTTTTCGGCAATTGATAGGTGGTGCTTTAGATTCACCATACTCATATTATACACGCTACATACATGATTTGAAATCAAACAATGCAAACGATGGGGAAAATCACAAAATGAACGCCGTGCTCGCGAAAGAATGCATAACCATCTCCCAGATTTTTTTATGTTACTGAAAGATGGAATCAAAATATAAAATTCTGAATTGAGCGATCGCTTTGAATATCATTCAACTATGTATACTGAAAATTTCAGTCATATTGGTTCAAGTTTACCCAAAATATGGCCACAAACGAATAGTCGGTTAGTCACTGTTAGGGTACTGGGGATTGCTAGCTCAAAGATTTTAGTGTACTGGGTATTGCATGATAGTGTACTGGGTATTGCATTTCATTTGTTCTCTTTTTTCCGTTTTATTGAACGTTGTTAGATATTTCAGATATATTTCTGTCGTGATAAATGCTGTTTCTAGTCAATCGCACATTCTAGATAGATCTATATGCATCTGTATTGAAATACTCGATGATTACTGACTTATTAAAAGCCATTATCAATAAGTACCTGTTAATAATAGTTTTTGTGTAGCAGTGCCGTAAAATCCAACTCATCCATCCATCAATCATAATAGTTTTTTTTACTTATTTCTTAATAGATCTGTTGTTTACTCTTCAGTTAATTGATATGACATTACATGTAGATCTATGTGTAGCTCTAGTTAACATGCTCAGTACCATATTGAGTACAGTAAAATTGAAATAGTAGTGCATAGTTAGCTCTCCTGTTGAAATTGTCGCCATTTACAGTGACAAAGAAGAAACTCATTGATAACGATCACGGCATCGTCTAGTTAGTCTCATACAAATATGTAGATCTATGCAGGATAAACAAATTGTACAAATAATAATAATAGGCCTACATACATATACAAATATCCAGATGATTTAATCATCACTAATTTGTTGTCTTGAAATTGTGTATGTATGAATATGCACTTACTGAATGAATAAAGTTTAATTTAACACCATTGTTATCATTTTTAAATTACTAGCCTATGCTAACAGAGTAGATCCAAATCAGGCAGCTGATTGATCAAGATACACTCTGTCATAAAATCAAAATGTGCAGTTTTCCGTTGAAGCAGAGTACCAGATTAACGGAATCGTTTATAGCATACGCCAGCAAAAAATCAATCAGAAATAGTAGGGAAAGTGGTTTGGCAAGCTATGTGCGAAAGTGCGAATGTCATGACTATCTAAATCTCACGCCAACACAATTTCTAATTTAGAACACGGTCGGAATATATCCCATTTTAATCGTTTACATCGCATATTTTTACATAAAAAATTCATATAAACATTTAGAATGACTTTACCAACTAATATTGAGAATAACCCTACTATATTAACCACAGTAACCCGATATTTATCGAGTTGGCTTTGTTGACTCTGGGTCGATCGGTGTCGGCGTCTTTCTGTTGCAATAATTCGGGTTTTAAATGCAATCTAAGGCAATATTTCGAATATTTAAATATTTTTATTCATTTATTACAGTATAATATTACTATATATGGCTGTTTATATATAAATAATGCCCTAAAACGCCTTTTTTAAGTTAGTTGTCTCTAGTTGTCTCTAGTTGACACTTGTTGTCTCTGTTTAGTACCACCGCAGGATCATAGTGTTGATATAAGCTGGGTACCAGGAAAGGATCGACAGGGGTGATTTCCCCTTTTTGGTAAGGTATAAATAATTGCCATCTCTTCAGTTAGTAATGCATCTCCTTGAGAATTGGTACCCTCTTTTTATCCCCTCGTTTCGTTTCGGAGGAGATGAAAATACGCGGGTATACATGTACATAAGCAATATTATTTTCCTTTCTCCTTCTTGGGTAGGATATGCCAGAGATATATATGGATATGTCTCTGGATATGCTATTTCCATACATGGAACATGAAAATAGCCGTTTTCCCTCATTGTGACCATGTGACTGTATTTACTGTATACTGTATGATAGATGTAAATGCTTCTTGCATTAAAGCGAGACTTTGTATTATTTGAAATAAAATTGGAAATTGGAAATTGATCACGATATACTCTCCTTGAACTTTTTCATTGAACATTAACTGCGCATGCGCGAAAACTATCTTAAACTTCCTCATATGATGTCTAGTCATGTCCAACAGACCATACAAATACACATTCACTCTATACATTCAACCAACAGGACCGTACGCTTATTGGTATATAAAGACACCCACTTTAAGTACTATATATCTACGTATTTGTTATAGGATTTGTTCTCGTAACCATGGCGATGCAACAGGCTTCAAGTGGCACCAACCTCGGCAGCTCAATGCTGGATTTCTCTCTAAAGCTGTACAATGCCGTACTCGAAGGGGACAACAACGTTTTCCTATCACCATTTAGTGTTTCAGCAGCTTTGCTCCTGGTTAACTTGGGCGCAAAAGGGGATACGGAACAAGAAATTCGAAAGAGTCTAGGATTAGAGAGCGTGGCACAAGAAGAAGCACATGCGATGTATAAGGGATTGCACAACTCCCTTAATGCCCAGACCAAGGGGTCGACAACATTGGCCATAGCCAACCGCCTTTACTCTATACTCGGCTTGAACGTAGACAGTGGCTATGTTAAGGACTCTGCCAAGTACCATGGTAGTGGACTTGAACTGTTGGATTTTATTGGTGACGCAGAGGGATCAAGGATCAAAATTAACAAGTGGGTTGAAGAACAAACAAGGGACAAAATTAAAAACCTGCTGCCCTCTGGATTCATAAAGGCAAATACACTGATGGTGTTGGTGAATGCGATCTACTTCAAAGGGAACTGGGTGGAACCTTTTAATAAGTGGAGCACGACCGATAGGGACTTTCACGTGACGAAGACAAGTTCCAAGAAGATAAAAATGATGAACAACGAACAAAATGTTCATTTTGTCAAGAATCAAGACCTTAAATGTTCAGCTGTAGAGCTTCCGTATGAAGACGGAAACGTGATAATGGTTTTTATCCGCCCGGACGAAGTAGACGGACTGAATGAGCTAGAAAAGTCACTGACGACAGACAAGTTCGAATCCTTGTTGAGTGCGGTCGGGAGAAGCTACAAAGATAAAGTAATTCTTGCCATTCCGAAATTCAAGATGGAAGCCACATACGACCTAATACCCATTCTAGCAGGACTGGGAATCAAATCCATGTTCGAAAAAGCTGACTTCACCAAGATGCTTCCCGACACACCAGGAGCCGCTGTCACAGCTGTCATCCACAAAGCTTTTGTTGAGGTTAGTTATTATATTTTCGTATTGATATAAGCAAGCGTCCTTAACCTTTAGCCTGCTATGGGCGGATGAGTGAATACCGATGCAAACAGTTTGGATCCCGATGAGACGCCGAAACTGCTCATCAGGATCCAATCTGTTTGACATCCTGATTGCATTTTGGCAGACAAATTGATTTATAGCTTGAATTTTGAAAATGTGGTAGGTGAAAAATTCTGTAAAAATAAATTGAACAGCAGGCTAAAGGTTGAGCAACTAAGACTTTCATTCTGTCTTATCGCCATATAGATCTAACAGAGGTCCAGATAAGATGCATAAATTCAAACATTTTCTAGAATAGCTCCTTTATTTCTCAACCAAACCCAATGTTGTGACCACAGTATAGGGTTTGGTGGAGAAATGACGATTTTTGTATTTGAATACGTATCCCTTTATCTACTGGTCTATGTTCTATGACTGGTCTTGTCGTTTTAACTCGTTCCACGCTATGTCTAAAATTGTGACAAATCAAGCAAACATTTAACCCTTCTCTTGCTGAATTTTAAAACACATTTCTCCTTCTTTACCTATGCCCTGTTGTATAATTACATATATCTTCACTGTGTACAAGTATTTCGCTGTGCAATCACTGCAGTGAAGTGCATCGGTTGCACAATCAACTTGTAAATAGTGCAGACCCTGATGAGACAGCTCCTGCAGGAGCTGTCTCATCTGGGTCTTCACTATTTACAGGTAGGTATATTGACGTGAATAGCAAGCGAAGGGTTCATCTCGATGAAATACAGAATCACGGTCCAAATTGTTTAAAACTTTTACATATTGTTTACGAAAATACAATAAAATGTAGTTTCAGAATTAAACAGATGACAGGTTTTGCCGTCGAAAGTTGCTTAGTGATGAATGGGCAACCACAATAACAAGTTCAGATAGATCTATCAAATAACATTTTTATCCCTTTCATGTTGAATATTAATGTCCGAAATAATGATCCCATGAATATTTATTGGCAGATGTTATTTATAATGGCACATGGATACAGAAAGTTTTAACCATGGCTCAAACTGTAGAACCAGTACATGCTCGGCATTCATGACCAAGTACGTATTGGTGAATTCCAAGCCAGATTTATGTAGCCGGGTAGAAATAGTGGTGAAATCAGTTGATAGGCTTTACTGTGTGGCTTGGTAGCTCAGTCGGTAGATTGTTGGCATGGTAAGTCAGAGGCCCTGGGTTCAAGTCCCAGTCGAGTCACAACTTTTTCGCCATGTTACATTTGGCGCCCAACGTAAATAACCCACAGGGTGATTTATATGAAGATAATTTGTAATAAAAAGAAACTCGTGGAGTGTTCTTCGAGTAAGAATTTGTGACGAATTCTTGTGTAGAGTGGGTGTGTGTAGTCGGGTAGAGGCTGTGGTGAAATAAATTGATGGGCTTTACTGTGTGGCTTGGTAGCCCAGTCGGTCCTGGGTTCGAGTCACGGTAGAGTCACACCTTTTCGCCATGTTACATTTATATTACATTGTGTTCCATTAACAAAAAGAGCAGACTCTGATCCGACGACTACTACAGGAGCCGTCTGATGTGGGTCTATTCTGTTTTCAAAGGCATGAAAAGGTGTTTGTAGTAAGTCATAAAATAGTATTTGCTTGCGTTAACCTTATTGAATAAAACGCTATATAGAATCGGTAGATAGACAGAATATTGTTTTTATTGGTATATAATGTACACATATCGATTGTTAAAGCAAGTTTTATACCCACATTTATACAGGGTGCACGCTCCTTTGGTATTGATTTGAATATGATCCATTCATATTCCACGGGGAAATACAATGGGGAAATACATTCTCGACAAACGTTTGGACAGAAAAACGTGATCAAAATATAGGACATATTCTCACCTGTTAGCGGTAATTTGTAGTACTTGTATTTTTAGCGTCATCATGATCATAGTTATACCCCCCCCCCCCCCACAACAAAGATTGGGGGGTTATACTGGAATCAGGTTGTCCGTCCGTCCGTCCGTCTGTCCGTCCGTGAACACAATTTTGTCCGGCGTTCTTCTACTACAGTTCATATATAGCTTTATGACCATATAAACATGTGCACCGCATATTTCCATTATGATCAGACCACTACTTCATGAGTTACTCCCCCTTTTAATCCCCTACCAATGTTTTTCCGGGTTTCTGGACTTTTTATGGAAGTGGCTGAAGATATCAACACTATATTTAGTACAAAGCTAAATCTAGATAAGTCACAGCTTATGTTCCAATCTCAGTCCGGTTTAATAATTATTTCCAGAGTAATGACCCTTGAACTTTTTTTTTCTTCAAATCTTGAATGGTTGGAGATATTAAATTTATATTTGACATAAAGCTAAATCTAGATGAGTTACAGCTTAAGTTATAACACTTCTATGAATTTTAACAGACTTATCTCCCTTTTTGGACCTGACAATATTTGGTAAAAGTTGCTTTATTTATGTTTGTGATTGATCTTGGATTGAATAGTACATTTTAGAAATGATATATTTGAATCAATAAGTATGATATACAGGTTCTTGTATGAATGTGCAGCACATTAATGCTTTTCGGTAAATTGTGACAGAGTTCAACCGGTTAGGGACTATGGCATTGCTTTCAATGCTCACATAACTTATTACTTAGAAAATTAGAAAAATATGTTTGTGGATAAAACCTCATGAAAGGGTCTTATTTCTCTGAATTCTGAATTATTCTTCATTTGTCTTTATTGCTGAACATCTTGTCACTTTTATTACATAAATTGGGTCGGGCATGTATTGTTTTTAAATCTCTTCATGTTTCTGTATGTACATATGTTCAGATTAATATAGATGTTCTGACAAGCAGCCAGGTGGGGGAGGGGGTATTCGTTAGCCTTTGGCTTACAGTTCTAGTTTCATTTGCTAAACCGCGCCATTGGTCCTCCGCTCCAGAACTCTAGTCTACAAGCCTTTTAGAAAGGTCCTGCCTTTTGTACAAACAAAATGTCTGATAAATAAGAAAATGCCGGGACCTTATATTATATTTTGAGGACATGCTTTACTTAGTAGCTGATGGCATGGTTCATATATGATAAGCATATGGTTAAAGTTCTATATTGATAAAATGTATAGAAAATCAATGACCTCGAGCAACAGGCACATTGTAATTTAATGAATGCTTGAACTTCGCCACTTCGCAAGGAAAGTCATTGATTTGTAAATATGGTATCTACTTAGATAAGCTGTCATATTATCAAACACAATCTAAACCTCTTTCCCAACTTAGATAGGTTGACTTTAGAGGGGATACGTTTATTTACACCGTTTGTCTTTTAGAGTGGAGATGGAATAAGTGTGAGGTTGGGCGCCCCTAAACCGGTTTAACCCCCCAGTGACATTTGTCACTGACCGTTCCAAGAATGTACTTCCTATCTCTCACCTGTGGCTCGTCTATGCATGCTGGCACTTGTTTATCTCTGTATTTCCCTTGGGGAGTCGCCCACAGCTTCAGTCTATATTAAATTTAAGAACTGTACACACGGTCTTCGACTCTTGGTATGCATCCAGCTTTAGATATTGGATCTAACAAACATTACTGTCAATATTCGTGACGTGAATATACCTGTGCTGGTTTCGATATTTTATTTTCAGTCCAATGCAATCAAAGTGCAACAAGGTTAGTGTAGTAATTTATCCATACTTAGTTTGCTGGTTTCGATATTTCATCATTAGTACAATAAAATCAAACTAAACAAAGTACAACAAGGTTAGTGTAGTATTTTATCCAAACTTCGTTTCTCATGAAGAATTTAGGCTTAAGCAAAACTAAAACTGAACGGAAAATACCTTTATTTACACTATTTGTAAAGCTAGGGTGACTTTGAGAGAAGTGTGAGGTTAGGACGTCCGTAAACCGGTTTAAACCCCAGTGGTGTTTTTGCTACTGACCATGCCAAGGCGGTACTCTCTTTGTCACCCTTCCTTTTGTTTGCCTTGCGTCTTTGTGCTTGTGATTTTGTTCATGTGTGGAACGTTTGTCTCTGGTTCTTGTGTGCCTTGGTGTTTTCTGTGTTCATCTCGTGTGTGAGTGTGCGTTTGGGTGTGTGGTTGTGTGTGTGTATGTGTGTCATGCTGTTTATCGGTGTTTTGGTGGTGGTTGCGTCTTGTATGTGGCTTTGCCTGCTTGACTTTACTACTTTTCCTTGTATATTAATATTATAACATGGACATGTAGTTCACACGTATTAAACATAGATAACGGCCATGGTGGAGAGCATGTTAAGATATGATGCTCCAAAACATGCTTTTATCCGAATCCACTGTAAAATGTTGGGGGCATATACATATATGGTTTCTGTACGGTGTCAAATTGTGTTTCACCTCAGCTAGAAACCAGTTATGTCATTGGTCCTGGTCTCTACATTTCATGTTTACTGTTTAGATTATTTTATGCAATCAGATATACAGTAAAATCCCTCTGAACCGGACGTTAAATCTAGTATAATATCGGTCTTCGAGACATGTGACAGCTTAATGCAGGATGAAAGTAATGCAGAAAGCTCCTCTAAAAGTTTTCTGCATGACTCTCACCATGCATTAAGCAGCCGCCGTCTGCTTAAAAGTATATTTTCCGGTTTAGAGGCGTTTTACTGTAGTTCTAAGAGTCAAAGTTAGTTATGAAAGTGGTGTCTTTTACGGGGTCGCATGGCAGGAACGTGTATTAATCATGATTGTGAATGTGTTTCATGAAGATATGAAGATATAGTTTCTTACTTATCAATCAAAACATCGTCATTACTATTACTAGATACTAAATACCTGGTGTACCAAACCTTGTGTAAACACAGACTAGCTGCAGATGTTACTACAGTAAAGTCCCGCTAATGTGACCACCTAAAAGATGTATAATTATGGGTGCTAGATGCAGGGGGTAGCTTGGAATGGCCTAAAACCTTCATTCTGTACCGAACGTTCATATTTGTCCTTTTTGATAGTTAGTCTGGTATAGTACTTTTGATTTAAGATATTCAAAATCATATGTGGCATCTTAACTCTATCGGTGCCAGCATTGTCGTATGAAGGACACAATATTGCCTGCTTCAACGTTAAGAGTGGAAAACTGTTCATTTTTTTATGTCTTCGTGCATTATTGTTACTGACATGTCAAGTATGGAAAAGATACGTCTTTTAACGCCTTTGCAAAATGTCGACCCAGATCAGACATCCCTTATCAGGATCTGTTTGCTTATGACATGATATAGATCTGAGTCTGCAGTTTGTGTCATGGCAAAAGGTTCCTTTGTTTATACCATCTTAAAATTGATCTAATCAATATTCATGTTGTCATTATTTCTTAAATAAATATTTATGGAGTAGGAAATTAAGATGGGTATTTTCAATGAATAAAACTACACCAGTTTTATCACGTTGTATGTTCCCTTTGTGCTATGAATATTATCATATCAGACATTGCTCTTATTCGTAAGAACAAGCAATCTTTCACTATGAAAACTAATGACCAAACCGCCAAATTACTGTATTTCTTTCAGGTGAATGAGGAAGGAACTGAAGCTGCTGCAGCAACTGCAATGGAGATATCTAGAAGCATGAAGACACCTTTAACCGAACCTAAAAGATTTGTATTGGATCGGCCATACATGTTTGTTATCCGCGACAAAAGTTCAGGAAGCATATTGTTCATGGGCAGATATGTGCAGCCGCTATCCGAGTCTTAACTGCTTTCTAGTGGTTTTAAGAGACGTAGAAATGGTAATATTAAGCGTAAATTACGTCGTAATATGTCTATTCATGATTTACATACCATTCTAAAACAAACTGGCAAACATTCTATGTTATCTTGTTTATCGTCTTTACCCTTTTCCTTTCTCAAGTCCATAGACGAAGAGGCTGATAAAATCTATATGCGTACAGATCCGTTAATTAATACTGCCTCACTTATACAAAGTTACAGACAGCATGTTCTTCGTCCTCGTATTGATAAAGAATCTGAACATAAAAGACATTTTCTGAAACTTCAATTCCTAAGTAAAGGTATCGATTTTATTGATATTCAAAGTATATTTCGTGATAAGAATGTAATCGATACTATTCCCAAATATTTCATCAACTCTGAATCACCTATCATCTGTTATAAATATAATAAACCTATTAGGAATGTTATTTGTAACTACAATAAAATTGTCTCTGACTTAAATATTGATGTCAATACCCCTATTTCTTGAGATTGTAGCATTTCTAGCTTTTGCTATAAACCAGTTGGTCATGTCATTACTGGTAATTTTGATATCATTAAGGATAAACGTCTCAGGACCCTCCTAACTAAAGGACCTAAATATAGATTACCTTCCCTTATTGATTTTGACGCTTGTCGAACTCATATTGCGGAAGCTATTCAAGAATTCTGCATCAAATGGTGTCGACGAGAACATGCTGATGTTAATGCCCTTTCGGATTGGAAGACATGTATTTTTGATATAATTGATATGCGTATTACTTTTTACAAATCAAATTACCAGCTTTTACCACCTCGACCTAGAGTTACATTTCGCTATTTGAAGAAAAACATTTCTAATTTTCATTCAAATTATGTTCTTGTTCCTGCTGACAAGGCATCAAATAATGTAATCATTATTTGAAGATTGTATTATGCTGATGTTTTAAAGAAGGAGCTTACTGATTCACAAACTTATATAACAGTTCAAACACCTGAAAAAGATATAGTCTCGGAACATGTAAAAATGTGCAATAATTTTAAGTCTGGTCCTATCATAAAACAACATAAACTTTCTACTTTGTACTGGCTCCCGAAACTACATAAAAATACATAGGAAGTCGAGTGAAAACGTAGTGCTTGGAGGCTCGCATAATTTGGCTAAAAACCCAAGATTTTGAGTTTTTTTCTGGATTCTTTTGACATATAACTGCGGATTAAATATATCTACTGGAATAAGCCATGTCAAAAGTTGGAAATAAGTCAAAGTCTGTGCGTACTGGGAGCGAAAAGGACGTCGAGCAATCTCAGAACCCGGACAATGGCGGCCAGATAACAAAGGGAGCCCGACACACGAAAGCTGGGAGAGGATCTAAACGTATGAGACATTCTACAGGTGGGAGCTCTATTAATACCACTGTAACTGATAAACACCATGAACAGAGGGCATGTGCATCTGTAGTGCCTGACTCTTTTGAGTTAAGAGAGACTAATATGACTATTCAAGAGTTCAAGTCACTTTCAGCAGACGACAAATTGGTATCGCTATTCGGGCTTATGTCGCACGTGCACAACATTACAACTCGTGTTGAGAACATTGGACACGCTGTACATATAGATAGGAGTTGTATTGATGAGAATACACGCCGGATAAAAACATTGGAGTATAAGAGCATTGACCTGGAATCCCGATCCAGAAGGAATAATATAGTGATCCGTGGAATAGAGGAAACCATTAACGAAAACTGTGGACACAAAGTGTTAAACTTTATTCAAAATGAACTGCATCTTGACCAAAGCGGAATGTCAATTCAGCGAGCCCACAGAATTGGGAAAATTGTCCGTGGAAAGTGTCGTCCGCTGATAGTCTGCTTTAGAGACTATGCTAATATCAGCGAGATCATTCAAAACGCGCACAGGTTAAAAGGCACGTGTTTCAGTGTTAGTAAAGACTATCCTGTTGAGATTGCCAAAGCAAGGTCTACACTATGGGCCGAGTACAAAACGGCGAAGGCAGCTAATCCTCGAGGCAAAGTACAACTGGCATATCCAGCTAAGCTGATTGTTAATGGCAGTCACCCATGACGAATTTCCCGACTGGGACGAGCTCATGAAAGGGAATCGCACTGGCCCCAGTAGATATAGTCACAGAGCTGGTAGGGACTCCGTATCGGCTACACAGACTTAGCGTCACCGGGATCGAAATGGGAACCAGTCACAGGCTAACATCAGTCATCCTTACCACGCCGAAACCGATGACTACAGCGGCGACTCAACGGATTCCGACTCTGTCATAATGGAGGAAAGCCAGTCCCTGTTAGCACCACCGCAAACGAGGCCAGATGACGACGACGTCCAGATCCCGCAACCTAACACATAGGACAGGAGGAGAGAATCAAAAAACACTGTAGACTGTGAGCAGAAAAACTCTATTAACTGTTCTGACAATGTTAGTTATGACACAATTAAGATAGGTCATTTAAACGTGTGTGGACTTAAACGTCGGATAGAATTTCCAGATTTTACTGCAACTGTTAGTGAGTATGACATATTTTTGTTACTGAGACAAATCTTGATATTTATGACCAAATCAATTTATCTGGATATGAATTCATAAGCAAACCGAGAAAACAGAACCAATACAGGAAATCAGGCGGTATTGGTGCCTTTATTAAAACTGAAATTTTCAGTAATGTAGAGCAAATGAACTCTTCTACTGATTACATTCTCTGGCTTAAATTTAAACAAAGTCATAGTCTTCAAGACGATATTATATTTGGTATAGTATACATACCTCCTGTTCAATCCAGATTCTTTGACTTGGATGAAATTGGTGTAATGGAATCAGAAATCTCATCAATATGTGCAGAATATGACATGGTATATCTTGCTGGTGATATGAATGCACAGACAGCCTCTCTGAAAGATTATACAGAATGTGATACTTTCTTATCTGAATATTTTGAATATGACAATGACACGATTGATTTTATAGACCAATGTGCTGCAATGCAACGGCTAGGGATTAGCTTAGACAGATCATCACTTGATACAAAAAAAAATAACACTGGTTACAAACTTATTGATATTTGCAAAAATAACAACCTTGTTATATTAAATGGTCGTTTTGGTCAAGATAAAGGTGTAGGTAAAATGACGTTTAGAAACATCTCAATTATAGATTATATGATTTCCTCATTGCCTGCCTATAAATTACTGAGAGACTTCTATATCAGAGATACTGATGTACTTCATGGTGACGGCCATTCTCTGTTAGCAATGGAGATCCGACCACTTATTAACAGGGACATCAACCAAAACAAACCGAAGACCAGCGATACACCATCATTCATTTGGCAAGAACAGAATGAGAATGATTTTGTGAAAAATCTTTCTGACCCGAAAATTTCTGACATCGATAGACAATCATGCAACACAGATACCACAGATCAAGCAAGCATCAATACATTGGTCCAACAAATAAATGCATTGTTTTTAGAAAGTGCAGATAAATCGCTGAAAAGAAGGAAAACAAGTAGGAAATTCACTTATTCAAAAAACAGGAAACCATGGTATGGCACAGAATGTAAAAAGGCAAAAAAGGTATTTAATAAAGCTCGCAAAAAGTTCGTCAGACACCCCTCGGCAGAGAATGAAATTGGTATGAAATCAACATGTAAACAGTACAAAAAAACTATGAATAAATTCATTTCAAAATATAAAAAGCAAAGTGAATCAAAACTCAGATTTCTAAGTAAATCCCACCCTAAAGAATATTGGAAATTTTTAAATAAACTAAAATGTAAAGCATATACCCACAAAACCCCTGGCTTAAAAGACATGCACGATTACTTTAAACATATAAACAAAAAAGATGGTACAAACCCTGATAATACCCACTCTGGAGATGCATCAGATATCAGTGACCCTCAGAATCCATTGAACAGGCCTATTTCACTGGAAGAAATTGATAAAAACATACGGAAATTGAAAAACGGCAAGCCCCTGCAGGGGATGGAATATTAAATGAGTTTATAAAAACATCAAAAGCAAAAATGTTGCCTATCTACCATTCACTCTTTAACAAAATATTAGATCATGGTATTATACCTGAAAAATGGCTTGAAGGCATCATAATCCCTATCTATAAAAACAAAGGTGATTCTCTGGATCCAAGCAATTACAGACCAATAACCTTACTTAGCTGTTTAGGTAAACTTTTCACATCTATATTAAACACCAGACTAAACATCTTCCTAGAAAATCAAGAAATTCTCAAAAAAAACCAAGCAGGATTTAGACAGAACTATTCAACTTTTGATCATATTTTCACATTGAACGCAGTAATTGAACTACTTAGACGCCATAAGAAAAAGATTTATACTACATTCATTGATTTCTCAAAAGCCTTTGATTCAGTCTGGCGTATTGGTCTCCTCCAGAAATTATTGAAAAATGGAATTACTGGCAAAAATTTTAAAGTCGTCAAAACAATGTATGACAATATAAAATCATGTGTATTCCTAGATGGGGAAAAAACTCCTTTCTTCAGCTGCCAGCGCGGAGTCAGACAGGGCGAAAATTTATCTCCTGCACTTTTTTCAATTTACCTAAATGATCTAGAAAGTTTCCTACAACAAAATGAAGAATATGGCGTCTCTTTTGAAATAGATGGGCAAATGGACCAATATTTAAGAATACTATTGTTACTATATGCAGATGATACAGTCCTAATAACTGATACTGCCGAATCAATGCAACAATGTTTAAATAAATTTGCTGAATATTGTAAACTCTGGAAATTAGATGTTAATATTGAAAAGACAAAGGTAGTAGTATTTGGATCAAGAAAAACAACGGCAACATTTCAAATAAATGGCGACAACATTGACATAATTGACTCATACAGATATCTGGGTACAATATTTTCAAAGTCCGGAAGCTTCTTAAAGTCACGGAAACACATAGCTCAACAAGCAGAAAAAGCGCTACATCTTCTTTATTCACGCATCTATAACCTCAACTTACCAATTGATCTGCAGCTCAAACTCTTCGACAATACCATTCTTCCAATCTTGACATATGCCAGTGAAATCTGGGGCTATGAAAATACAGAAATACTAGAACGAATACACCTGAGCTTCTTAAAACGCATAATAAAGGCAAAAAAATCAACACCTAACTACATGGTCTATGCTGAACTAGGGCGCTTTCCAATAGAAATAACAGTCAAATCTAGAATGTTAAGCTTTTGGAATAATCTTCTTCTTGGCAAACAATCAAAAATATCAAAACAAATCTACAATATTATGATTAAAGAGCAAAACTTCCGATCTAAATGGCTGGAACATATAAAATGTATTCTCATTGAAATCGGCAGACCCGATCTCTGGTACTCACAGGCATCTTTCAATTCAAACAATGTAAGTAAGATAGTAAGCCAATTACTTATAGACCAATTTAAACAAAAATGGAACAGCTCTTTATTAGAATCATCCAAAGGTACTAACTATTCCCTAATTAAACATAATATCGAACTTGAAAAGTATTTATTGACATTGAAAAAATCATTATACATACCCTTAGCTAAATTCCGCACTGGTAACCATCACTTTCCCGTTGAAATAGGGAGATGGCAATCGGTTGAATACCAAGACAGGAAGTGCTCTCACTGCAACAAAAATGCTATTGGTGACGAATACCATTATCTGCTAGTATGTGATAAGTTTAATCAACAAAGGAAAATACACATAAAACAATATTACATACAAAATCCAAATATTTATAAATACAAACAGCTCATGTCTACCTCAAATGCTAACGAATTAAAACTGCTTGCTCTCTTTGTTAAATTCTGTCTTGCACAATTTTAGACTGGAAACCCAACCCAGTTCTAAAAATAAATCTGGAATGTACTAAATCAATGCTAAAAATAGCTCACAACGGGGGCACTGTAGTATATTCTGTGTAGCTTATTACATAATAATCGGGAACAGTCCCTTATAGTGGACAAATGCCAGACACTAAAACACATTTTAGACGGTATTTTCTCGTGGCAAAGCGTGCACCGGGCGCCGCTAGACAATGGTGACAGACAGGCCATTCATAACATCTGCAAACCGAACATGGGTTAATAGGTATTTAATATGGGTGTTTCGTCATTGAAGATGGCTCGATTACTGAATTCCCAGGATCAGCCAGTTGGAGGTGGCGAAATATCCGTTTGCAGTTATTTACTTGGACTGCCTTTAGGCAGAAGACAATTTGAAATTTGACTAATTCAAAGCCTTTTGTGGCATATTTGATTGAAGCCTTTTGTGGCATATTTGATTGAAGCCTTTTGTGGCATATTTGATTGAATTTGATTGAAGCCTTTTGTGGCATATTTGATTGAAGCCTTTTGTGGCATATTTGATTTAAGCCTTTTGTGGCATATTTGATTTAAGCCTTTTGTGGCATATTTGATTTAAGCCTTTTGTGGCTTTTAAGGATTGCTGTCAAAGGTCGCCCTTTACGACGATTTGTCCGGTGTCCTATTAACCAATTGGGTTAACAGATGGAAGCGGGAACCATGCCCCATAATAGCCAAACCATGTAAATAGGGTCAGATTTGTTTCTTTGTGAACTTTATTGTATACACCAGTTGAATAAATATTTGTATGTAAATTGAAATACAATGTTGTTGTTAGTTCGGTGGATCAAATGCTGTGTAAAGTGTCGGATGGGTGTGAAGCAATTGCATAATTCACTAAGTATTGGTAAATATATGGCCTTCACCCATGAGATACAGTTTGACATCTTTGCTTGGCACTTGGTTGACCTCGAATCTCCCAATAACACATTGCAACTAACACATAACCCATTCAGTCCCATTCTGTTTCCAGTACACTCGTCCAAAAGAGATTTGGAACCCACACATTTTTATCACATAACCTCCCTTGTATTCGAGTTATATAACCATCACATTTCTCTATATTACACATGTATAATATAAACTGTAACGTCAAGTGGAAACCTTGATAACATCATGTAGAAATATTGATATACATGTAGGACCTGTCAAAACGGCATTTTAGTCGAAATGAGTAATGTGATAAAAAGAATATGATACTCATTGTCAGTTTATACAAACCGATATTAAACTCGTCTTGGAAAATGTTATTAATCTCCCAGAGGCTAGATTAATTACATTTTCTACGACTCGTTTAATATCAGTTTGTACAAAATGACTACTCGCAACATGTCCTACATGTTGTATTAAGAGGGGATCATTGCGAAACAAAACTCTACTTATTTAAACCATTGGTATTCATTGGTTCAGCAAAAGTCTTGACCCTGACCAGGGGGTCATACAGGAGCCATCTGATCAGGGTCAATACTGTTTGCCTCTGTCCATGACTTTGTTAAATAGAAATAGACACAATAAACATTTACAAATACTGGGGTATCAAATGGAATTATTTTTAGTTTGCACTAAACTCATAACAGATATTCGTATTTAACAATTTGAATAAAAACACCACAAAAAATATTGCGGCTCGTGTTAGTTGTTTAGTTTTAGCATCGAAAGTGGTCCTTTGCGCAGATCTGTTTTTATGCTGCTATGAGAGAGATGTCATGTTAAGTTTGAACCCGCACTCCCAAGCAGATGTCATAAAAGCCTTCAATGAAATTTCCCGATATTTGGACGATATTTTCAACCCTTTCTTTAACTCAAATTGAATGAGGCTTACCCTAACCCTCCGACACTTATGCAGCTTTTCTTGATCTAGACCTTAAAATTGACAATGTAATTATTTCTTCTAAAATTTATGACAAAAACGATTTTGATTTTAATATTGTAAGTTTCCCTTATCTTGGCGGAGATGTTCCCCGTGCTCCATCTTACGGGGTTTATATATATTTGTTTATTTGTTTCGCTGGAGCGCGTTCTTCTGTTGACGATTTTAACAGTCAAAATCTCATTTTAACTGAAAAGCTGCTTAAGCAAGGATATAGATATCATAAACTAAGAAAAACATTCTCTATATTTTACCATCGAAAACTCTCACTTATTGGCAAGTATAAGTGTAATCTTAAGATCTTAAGGCGATCCTGCGACACGGTATTTCACATCCTGAATTTCATGGTGAGAAAGTGATGTGTTCAACTATTATTTGTGTGGGGGTGACATGCTTCCTATCGATGTTTTGGTGGCGGTTGCGTCTTATGTGTGGCTTTTCTTGCTTAACTTTACTACTTTCTCATTGAAATTCCTACATGATTTTGACTAACAGTGCACACCCTGGTCAATGACAAACAGTGCAGAAACTGATCAGCTGTTTGACACCCGATCAGTAGTTTGACACTGGATAATTAGTTTCTCCAATGCTTAATTGAATCGGAAGCAGTGAACATTTCACTTGTCCCAAATTTGGGCAGACATTGTTTTTTCACAGCTGTATAAGAAATAAGCTTGTCTAAGACTTGTCGGCCGTTTCACTAAAGTTCTTAACTTACGAACTTCGTAGGCTTAAGAGTTTCTCGTATGCAGTTCGTACAAAAATATTACAAGCGTTTCACTAACACGTTCGTACGAAAGAGTATTACGAACTTCACAGCTATGAACTTCGCAGCTCCTCTTCACACCTGAGGTAGGATTTTATTCCATAGCAATACACTTCCGTCAAGGGCGTGATAGAAATTCTTGCCTGTATATTCACTGTACAATAGTTCCCATTAAAACGTGTATTATGTCCCCCAAACGAAGTGGGGGACATATTGTGTTTGCTCCGTTTCTTCTTATTATTCTTACTTCTGATGGTCCGATCCTGATGAAACTTCACATTAACATTGCTGGTTACATGCAGGTGTGCATCCCATTTTTTTTAAAAACAAACAAAAAATAACTCCATAGCAACCAAATGGTGGGCTCTGGTTGGTCGAAATTAGACATTGTTTGGCAAAGTTATCATTGAAAATTGGTATCGCTGTATATTTTGGCACTCCGAATTGATTGGTAGGTCTTTCGAAAGAATTGGTTGCCGTGGTAACTGAATGGTGGCTCTGGTTGGTCGAAATTTAGATCTTATTTCGACCAATTTAGATAATGTTTGATTTTGCTGAAATTTGGTATGTCGGTTTATTTAGCACTCTAGATTGATTTGTAGGTTTAAGAAATATATTGGTTCCCATGGTATTTAAATGGTGAGCTCTGATTGGTCGAACTTTAGATTTGCTGAAAATTGGCATTTTGGGGTATCTGGACACCCCAAACTCAGTCAAGTTATTTTAAAAGACTTGGTTGCCATGGTAATGGTGTGATGTTCTCTGATTAGTCACAATTTACATATTATTATATTTTACTGGAAAATGGTCAGTTGGGGTATATGGGTACCCCGAACTTAATGGCAAGTGTTTTTAAAGTGTTGGCTGCCATGGTAACCAATTGATAGCCTGTGATTAGTTGAAATTTAGATATTTTGCTCATCAATACCAGTTGTCAGTTTCGTTTGGGGGCATTCTGTAACAGAATATTTTTTATTACAGATGTTCATCAAAAAGACCATACGCTTTTCTCGGCAAGGGGTTCTACTCGTACGTTCAACTATGTGTTTGTTCATCGCAAGCCTGTGCAATGACGGAATATATTTTGACAAGAGATGTTCAAACTTACCAAGCGAACACACTCTGCTTTTGGCAAGGGTTCTACACGTACCTGCTGCACTTATCCGTATTCGGTCATGGAATTATTTACGAATGAAGTCGAACATTGTAATCTTTACAAAAAAACACTGACACAGATAAATCAGCCCGTTTTCCCGTTACGCAAGCCACCTTTGATCATTTATATAACAATTGATCAATATATAACAGCGAATGTATGGCCATCCTTATACACAATACCTTTTCGTTCGATTTCATGAATCGGACTGGATCGGACCCATTTCGACCGGATCGGACTTAATCGGACAATTTACATTAATAATATAATATATCGCATGTTATTGCAGACGCATCGGTTATCTAAATGTCTGGATATTTTGTTCACTTGTGATCAAAAGTACATGTATGATTCATGCAATTCATTCGAATTCACGAGTGATTTTTTAAATAGAATTTAATGTAACTTGTGTTTTGCATTCGGTGTAACAATCCAGGGTCCATGCTTATAAAGCTTTTTTAGTTGAGTCTGAGTTTGTTCTCAAGCTTTTGATTGGTCGGATTTGAACCAAAGGCTCAAATCTGACCAATCAAAAACCTTGAGAACGAACTCAGACTCAACTTAAAAGTTTTATAAGCATGGATACAGAATATTAACTGGTTAACAAGTTGGTTTACATATACTTTGCTGTCAACAGATGAGTCACCATGCGTCGTTTGCAATGAAGGAAGTAAATATGGCCACTAATTTGGCTGTGTCATGAAGATAACATTGTATCCAATACTATAGGAGTTTCAACGAAACTCATTACTATGAGGAAGTTACACAGCAAACTTGAACAAAAATGATCACAGCCATGACGAGATAATACAAGTACATGCATTTGTTTCATGTTACGTCCTAACTAGATTTACCCATTTATCTTACAGAAAACGAGCATGACTTTGCAAACAAGGTAGACCCTTATCAAGCAGATCATGTCTGACCTGGGTCTACTTTCTTTACTTACGAAATAATACAGATCTGATTCTAAAGTTTCTTCCATGGCCAAAATACCCTGTGTTCATATGCCATTATAATATTTCAATAAATGTTTATGACGTCATTATATTTTACGTGAATATTCATAAGGCAATGGTTAACTCGTTTGCTGTCAGACTATTTCACACTCTGATTATGTTTTTAAATGAAACTGAAGGAAACCCTATTTTGAAACCTGAAGCAAATGTATTTGGCAATTAAAGGGTTAAAATGGAATTCATTTATAAGCACAAGTTGAAACTAGTTCTTCTACATGCATTTTATGTCTCCCACTGAGACGCCGTGTTTCTTACCTGGCGGCTTCAACCTGTTTCAAATGCCACTTAGTATCAAAAGGCTTAACCATTGCGCTCATACAAACACCTTTTCTCGCCTTTGTAAACAGAGTAGACCCAGATCAGACATCTCCCTCAGGGGTTATCTGATTAGGATCAGCACTGCTTTCGTTTGAATTTATAATATATCTGTTTACATATACATTGTACCTTCATAAATTGTCGGCTAATAAATATTCATGGTGTAATGCTGTCTTACATGAATAGACAACAGTGAAAGGGTTGAATTGGTAAATGTCTGTGGGGAATGTTAAGCGTACCGACTATGTACAACAAACACCAGGAAATTAATATTGAAATATTTATATCCTATCTCTTAACCCTTTACTGCATAAATATTCAAGTAAGAATGGCATCATGAACATTACTTAGATGAATAATTATAACGACGTGTGAACACGTAAACGTTTGGCCATTGCACAAATTGAAGGTTCATATCTGTATTATTTTTAAGCATACCCTGATCAGACAGATGCTACGTGGTATACTCTGCAAATGAGTTTAAAGCAGTACCTAAATACACCAGGACAGTGAGCGTCTTGTTTGTTGGGACATCAAAAAAAATCTTTTGTGATGACAGACTTTAGATGCAGACGACACTGGTGGTTTTGAGGAAAGAAATGCGAATCACGGGCACCAAAGTTCAACACATACATTACCTTGACAAACGATTGAAAGACACAATAAACAACAAGGTCATTTGTGCCAAATTAACTGAATTCTATTCATGCAAAACAAAAATATTGACATGACAAAGGAATGACGCACACACATACACTCAACCACCAGTGTAGTGACTATGTCGGAATGACCGCAAGCAGGCCGGACAAAATAAACCATAAAATGGTAAATTACGCTGCTGTTAAAAATCAAAGACTCATACCTTTAAACATAAGGCGCTACATTTGCCTACAATCTACAATGGTCAATTTCTTATTGCAAAACACATTGAATCCAAGATTGATTATGGATGTTAAGAGGTTAAGGAGTATTAATCAAAGAACCCATTGAGGACAATGAATGGCTTAGACAACAGACAGCAAACAGACAAAACAACCACCTGCATTGACCCCTTACCTCATAGATACTACTTACGGCTTCGCAGACAGTATATATCAAAATCAGTCAGCACCCTTAGGGGTTGTCTGATCAGGATCTGCACTGTTTGCTTATGAAAATAAAATATATATGCCTCTATAGCTTCTGCCATTGACAAAAAGTCCTTTATTTGTGATGTCATTAATAAAAGCAAATACCTCAGCTAATTAATAGCCATACATTAACTGTTTCTTAATACCTATATGTCAGGTAAGGGGGTGTTAAAGAAAAGTATTGCTGATTGATAAAGTGGCTTTCTACTTTACAGAAATGTGTGTGTGCGTGAGTGCGCGCGGTTGTGTGTGTGAGTGTGTGTGTGTGTGTGTGTGTGTGTGTGTGTGTGTGTGTGTGTGTGTGTGTGTGTGTGTGTGTGTGTGTGTGTGTGTGTGTGTGTGTGTGTGTGTGTGTGTGTGTGTGTGTGTGTGTGTGTGTGTGTGTGTGTGTGTGTGTGTGTGTGTGTGTGTGTGTGTGTGTGTGTGTGTGTGTGTGTGTGTGTGTGTGTGTGTGTGTGTGTGTGTGTGTGTGTGTGTGTGTGTGTGTGTGTGTGGGGGGGGGGGGGGGGGGGGTGGGGGTGGGGGTGGGTGTGGGTGGGTGTGTGGGTGTGGGTGTGGGTGTGGGTGGGTGGGTGGGGGTGTGTGTGTGTGGGTGTGGGTGTGTGTGTGGGGGTGTGGGTGTGTGTGTGTGTGGGGGGGGGGGGGGGTTGGGGGGGGTGGGTGGGGGGGGGGGGGGGGGGGGTGCGTGCGTGCGTGCGTGCGTGCGTGTGTGCGCGCGCGCGTGTGCATGCGTGCGTGCGTGTACATATGTTCCAATAATGATATACTGATTTACAAATCAATGTATGAAATGTGTGCTCCAGATTCACTTTGCAACAGTCTAAACAGAGCATTATCTGCATGTTTTGTGTTCATAAGCTCAGAACTTTATAACAACTGCTGAAGAAAACATGAAACGCATACCCAGTGCAAAAACCTATGACCGTGATAAAACTGAAGCACTGTCTCGATTCAAAAGCTCAGGAAATAAGTGTCCGCTATCATTAGGTCACTGCAACATCAAATATGAATTGAAATAATACAAACATGTGGTTTAATCGCCAATGTTTATGGAGGTCAATGTTTTATGGGAGTCATTTTGCTTTATGTATGGTCGGTTTGTAACATGTAAGGGGGCGTACTATTTTGACCCCCTAGTCGTAATATTATGACCGGGGAATCGAAATATTATGACCCATTGCCGTAATATTATGACCGGGAAGTCAAAATATTATAACCCCCGGTCATAATATTATGACCGAGGAGTCATAATATTACGGGGGGTCACAATATGGCATTACAGCCGCGAGCGGCACTAGAAATCAAATCCATGTTCGTACCTGGCAAAGCTAATTTCACCTGGATGCTTCCGGACACACCAGAAGCCGTTGTTTCAACTGCCATCCACAAAGCTTTTGTTGAGGTAAGTAATCACGTTTTTGAAGTTTTATCCCAGTTAGATGGCATATATTTTATGACTCTATGTCCGTTTCACGAAATAGCATACGACAGAATTATCGTTAGTTCTAATATATGACGAGCGCAACTGGAAGTTGTGATTGTCGAATGTTAGACAATAAATAAATTTCTGTTTCACGAAGTAAACCCATTTCCCCATATTGACGCATTTTTACGCCTCTGTAGCAGTCACTTCTTGAAACCATTGTGTTAAAAATAGAGCATTTGCGGCTCGGGTGGCATTGTGTGCCTCATTTCAGTGTCGGCTGGACTGAATTTATGATACTCCTTCGCCAGTTTTGCTTGCTGGGTGTATAATTATATTGGTGGGTTGTTTGTAATGTTTGTATTGCATTGTGTAGTTTAGGTGCATTAGCTACAAAATTGTCATATTCTGATAACCCATTGTCCTACATAAGTAAGACAATATCTTATGTATAGTGTTGTATGCCACTCCAGGTGGTTCTGGCGTACCGACACTGACCATATATATACTGTTTCATTACAGTTTCAGTGACATGAGTGGACTAACACAATATAGTCACAGCATGCGTCTATTTCCTGTGATTTATGGACATAAAAACGTACAGAAAAGGATGGTTTTGATTTTATTTTTGTTCTATGATTCTTAAGTTAATTCCATTTTTAATATTTTTTATCGATATCTCTATCTTAAATTTCATTTGTTTTAAATATTCTGTAAGCATTATATATACTCAGTTTTGTACATGCATATTATTTATGTGAAGCGCTTTTGAACGCACATATCCTGTGTGAAAAGAGCGCTAAATAAATATGGTATAATAATAATAATTTGCTCCTGTGGAGCAAATGCCCTATTTATCACAATGGTTTCAAACCCACACGATTCTATTTTGTTTCATTTTCTCTAGTAAATGCCCCTTTTCGGTAGATTTACTCGAAGAGGTTGGATCTAAAATAGCGTATGAGGTAATAGGTAATAACCTCACCTATCGCATGTTAGAAAGTGTGATCATGTCGGCTATGTGAATAATAACTGTCAAATAATAGGATTTACGTTGGGCGTGATCGTGCGATCTTTTATAACAAGAGTGCCAGTGGGCACAATATACGCCCAACGAGGTCTTGTTTAACATAAATTGGGGTTAACGTATTTGCTAAACTCAAATTCTAAGTCCAATTTTGCGACCAAGTTTCAAGGTTGTAAATAGGTGTACTTTAGCAAAAAACCTTAACCAAAAATTCTAAATTAAAAAGGGCCATAATTGTGTCTAAATGCGTGACATTGTATTTACTCTTGCCTACAGATGAAGCTTCTGATGGTGAACCAATGTTTCGAGTTTAAAAGCTTTATCTGAAAGGGTTATGTAAATCAGTGGACTTTAACCAAAACCTTAACCAAAATTTCTATGTTAAAAGGGGTCATAATTATGTCCAAATGGACAGAGTTATGTACTCTTGCCTACAGGTGAAGCTCGTGATGGTGAACAAGTGTTCCAAGTTTAAAAGCTTTATCTCAAAGGGTTATGTAAATAAGTGGACTTTAGCCAAACATTAACCAAAACTTCTAAATTAAAAAGGGGCATAATTCTGTCAAAATGCTTGACAGAGAAATGTACTCTTGTCTACAGACGAAGCTTGTGATGGTGAACAAGTGTTCCAAGTTTAAAAGCTTTATCTGAAAGGGTTATGTAAATAAGTGGACTTACAAAAATGTGTTCCACATAACGCAAATGATAAACGCAAATTCTAAGTCCAATTAAGCGACCTTGACCTTGGATAGACGAACCGGAACTTGGCAGGCTACTGTAGCATGTCTAGATAAACATTGTGGCTAAATTTTGGAAGGATCCACCAAGCGGAACTTGAGTTAGAGATGTTACAGACGGACAGACAGGTTAACATTTTTGCTTAACGCAAATTCTAAATCCAATTATGCGACCTTGACCTTGGATATACGAACCGGGACTTGGCAGGCTACTGTAGCTTGTCTAGATAAACATTGTGGTTAAATTTGGGAAGGATTCACCAAGCGGAACTTGAGTTAGAGATGTTACAGACGGACAGACAGGTTAACATTTTTGCTTAACGCAAATTCTAAATCCAATTATGCGACCTTGACCTTGGATATACGAACCGGGACTTGGCAGGCTACTGTAGCTTGTCTAGATAAACATTGTGGTTAAATTTGGGAAGGATTCACCAAGCGGAACTTGAGTTAGAGATGTTACAGACGGACAGACAGGTTAACATTTTTGCTAAACGCAAATTCTAAGTCCAATTGTGTGACCTTGACCTTGGATATACGAACCGGAATTCGGCAGGCTACTGTAGCATGTCTAGATAAACATTGTGGTTAAATTTGGGAAGGATCCACCAAGCGGAAGTTGAGTTAGAGATGTTACAAACGGACAGACAGGTTAACATTTTTGCTAAACGCAAATTCTAAGTCCAATTATGCGACCTTGACCTTGGATATACGAACCGGGACTTGGCAGGCTACTGTAGCA
Source organism: Azorinus chamasolen (assembly GCA_963576725.1). NCBI lineage: Eukaryota > Metazoa > Mollusca > Bivalvia > Cardiida > Solecurtidae > Azorinus > Azorinus chamasolen. Next base: position 6,819,795 of record OY755244.1, read on the forward strand.
TGTCTAGATAAACATTGTGGCTAAATTTTGGAAGGATCCACCAAGCGGGACTTGAGTTAGAGATGTTACAGACGGACAGACGGACGGACAGACAGCGCCATTCCATAATACGTCCCGTTTTTTCAAACGGGCGTATAAAAAGGGGAAGTACTGTTTTTGTAATACAACCGTTGTTATGATATTATGGTTGGATGTCCTGTACTAACAATGGCAGTCTTCTGCAATATATCAAAACAGACAATGGTTGCAAGAGAAGCACCATTTTCATGAGTTCCCGGCGGTATTACTGTATATACACTAAATTATTTACATTAGTTGCATTACAGATCATCTCTGATTACAAATGCGGGGTGGGGTGTTACATCTGTATAAGGGAGACAACTCCATTGGCCATACCTAACATAACTAATAGTTAAACCTCTTCACTCGATTTTATCGTAAAGAAGAATTGAGAACCATTTAGGTAGGTGGCTGCTTAATGCAGAAAGTTCATTGACTTTCATGTTAGATTAAGCCGCCAAATGTTTTAAATACTGATAATGGCATTTGATTAGTGTTCGAACTATAGAGTTTACTGTGTACATGTATTATATTAAAACGTGTGCTCGAACTTTGCTGTTTCTACCATGTGATGCCTACATCAATTAATTCCACGGGTAAAACAATATTGTCAGACATTATATTTTGAATGCCTTTAGATTCGCACAGCTTGAAAAACTTTAGAAAATGCGGGTTTTTACCCTTGGACGTCTTTGAAATAGGTTCCAAATGGTCGAATTAACTTTCAAGCGCGACTGTTAACCCATTCCCTCCTAGACTATTTTCAGACCCAGCCTCTTTGAATAAATCTACCGAAAAGGAACATTTACTTGAAAGAAGGAACATTTTAAACTTGTGTAGTTTTGAAACCATTGTGATGAATAGAGCTTTTGATCCACAGAAACAATCGTTTCAAAAAGTGACTTTTACAGAGTCGTCAAAAGGCGTCAGTATGTGGAAATAAGTTAATCTACTAATCGTATTTTCTTTTTAGAATAAATCGGAGCCCTAGATATTTTATATTTAAATATTAACATTAGCAGTTCTCCTCTCTGACCATCGCTTCGAAGAAACGATGTCACGTTGTTATCATTATTATTAGTAATATTATTTTTTATTATTATTATTATCATCATCATCATTATCATCATCATCATCATTATTATTATTTATTTCAGTGTAAACCGACTTATTCAACATCATTTGGTACAAGCTGAGATTGTTGGATTAAATATAATAGATTGTTGCTTAAAATTTCAACCATTTTATATCGTTTTATTGACACCAATCTCTGCCTAGCTTTCCCCCATTCAATTGAAATCCTAAACCTCCGTCCTATCAATGTGGTCCACACTATCTCTCATGATATATGTGTCGGTAGACAAAACGTCCTATATGACTGAACAATTTACAATAGAATCTCGACAAACAAATAGGACAAAAAGTAACACAGAAAGCTCCTATAGGAGCTTTTTCACAGCTTTTCCTACATTAAGCAACCATCTGTTTTAAAAACCCAGAATAAGACTTCTTTTGACAGATTGTTTTAGAATGACTTCATTATATTGTACTTCATTTTTTCTCTTAATGGTACAAGACTGTTGACATTAGCCTTACTCCATAAATACGCCTTTTAACGCGTTTGCAAACAGAGTAGACCCAGTTCAGACGGCTACTGGAGGGAGGTCTGATCATGGTCTGGGTTCTGTGTGTCGTTTGCTCATATGTCATTATAAAAATCAGCTAATATTAATGATGCAATTCGTTCTTACATGAATATTCATGGAGCAAAGGGTTAAAATGTGTTTCATGGAAGTATAATTGTTTAATATGTAAGTTATTCAGATACTTTTGACTGGACCGCAGTACTTTTGACTGGTTCATTGTATTTAGTTTATCAAGTTATGACCCCCACAAGGTGAGAGGCATTTAGCCTGGATATTATCCGTCAGCCTGTCCGTTAATACGTCCGTAAGTACGTCACGAGAGTCTTGTGTTTCCAACTGCTCATACACCAATGGGGGAATTTACTCCAAACTTTCACAGCAGATAAACAACGTTGATCTGAAGAAGTACGTAAATAAAGATATGTTTGCTCCGACCATTTTATCTAGAGTTATGGAGATTGTCTTCACGATATAACATATAACGAAAACATCTTGCATGTCCGACTCCTCACACACCAATGGGGTTTACTCTAAACTTTCACAGATGTATAAAGAAGGGAAATTTTGCATCGCGGCACTGAAAAGGTTATATGGCGCCATTACATTGCCCGACTTTCAGGTTGTATTTACCCTTTTATTAACTATCCACTGTGTGGTAGTGACTTGGCCTATTGGTTGGGCATTGAGCTGATAACCCAGGGGTCCGACATGGTAACCTAAAATACTAACTATCACTGTTGGGTTTTTTTCAATAGTTTAATCGAAAACAAAATGTCATGGAACAAAAACATTCAGTAAGTCACCTCGTTCACTGGTATACAGAGAGTAAGTATGCATAGAATATGGTTTTGCCAAGAGAGAGAAAATGATAGAACAGTTGCTATAGGTATTCTGAAGCTAAACTATGCCATTTTGCAAGACATGAACCATAAACGAGCATTCAAATAAAACATATGAAAAAGAACAAACGTATTAGCGATCGAATATTAAAATACAAATCAAATATAAAACAAAATAAAATCTGAAAAATATTGTAAGTACAGTAGAATCTACAGTAATTTCGTCTTTCGTAATTTGAACAAGTGCAGTGTCTCTTTGGTGACATGTGGCTCTATTATTTTCTTAAACGCTTAATTAACACATTTACTCTAATTTTATTGAATTTTGGATCCCATTCAAATTTTATGTTGAGGGGTGACACAAACTATATGCTGATATAAACTATTGAAATCATTTTATTCAGCAAACAATGCACACCCTGATTAGATGGCTCCTTCGGGAAGTCTATGATCTGGGTCTACACTGTTTTCTATACCGCGTTTGTGGGATCGGGAATTAGGGACATTTGAAATATCTTAACCTCTTCCCCCATTAACAGTAATAGTCAGAAACTTTAGAATCAGATCTATATTATTTCATAAGCAAACCGAGTAGAATCAGGTCAGACAGCTATCTGATATGAGTCCACTCCATTTGCAGAGGTGACAAGTGTCTATATGAAGGAAAAGGTTAAAACACTTTCATAATTATATTAATACCCATTATTACGTATCAGGCGTAGCTGTGTACTACTAATTATACAAATACAAGTTTGTATTGTCAAATACTGTTCAGAATTGGATATTCTTTTAAAACAAATTAAATCTCTTATTTAATAATAAAGGTTATAACCACCTATATTCTATTTATATCCCATATTGATCAATGAGCGATATTGTTCAACTGTACAGTATCTCCCTTTACAGATAAACACAAATATTTACAAAATGAGAAATATGTTCTTTCTGATGGATTACTCTGTTATTTTCTTGTATTCCAATGAGGTGGTATGGTTAATTGATTTGAAGGTTCATTTCCCTTATACTCTAAACATTGGATAGTCAACAAAGTTGTATTCAAACAAAGTATTAAATAAATGTTATAATCATTTAAGACTTCTCATATGACTCATTTAAAGTCAAATTGGCTATTGCGTGTAGTAGGACCTACAGCTTTTGGGCTTGGTGGATTATCCAAAGGAGATTACTGAACAAGATCCCCCATTGCTGTTGGCAAGTTAACGATATGGCTAACAATACATATATGATTTGCAAAACTAAATTACTACAAAAAGGCTGAAACATGATGAAAAACGTTGATCTAAACACATTGCAGGGTAAATCTAAACAAATAAACAAGCTTTTGATTGTAATTACACCAATCGTTCATATGCTAGAAATAAGCAACGAGTTTCGTGGTATATTAAGAGTATGATTTTTCTGCAATTATTCAGATACCATCAATATATATTCAAAACACGTGAAATAATGCACATACGCCCATATATTGCACATTCGGATGCACATGCAGTAGAATATATCTATAGCGACCATATAATGCACGAACAAGGGGATCTATAATAACAGATGGTTACTTAATGCAAGAATCACTTTATACAGAACCTGCTAGAAGACATTCCTGTATCATTTTCGTCCTGCATTAAGCTACCACCTGTCTTATAGACCTAGAATGATATTTTAGTGGTCGCTGTAGACAGATTTTACTGTACGTACAAAATCTCTAACAAAGATGTTCAAACAAAATATTCTGAGATGCTCTTATGTTTAATCAAACCGTAGATCATCAACCATGTAAAACGATATTGCAGTCACTCGTTCACCTCTAAACTAATTCAGCTGATTATTCACAGGCAAACTCCATATTAAAAGCAATTGATTTATTTACTAAAAACTAATTACATCCATATCTATTTACATTTCTAAACTAAAGCTGAAAAGCCATTTGTATAAAAATAGAAAATATTATTTAGAAACCTGTTTTCGCCAGATGATATAAATCTAGACAGCTTAACCCTTTCTTCCACAAATACGCTTTAATACACCTCTGTAAATAGTGTAGATCCAGATCAGACTGCTCCTGTATGAGCCATTTTGATCAGGCTTACGACACGTGATATAGATTCTACAGTTTCTGTCGTGGTGTGTGCTTATGTGTCAGTTTGAAAATACAGCTAATTAATACGCATGATATCATTACTGCTTACACGAATATTCACGAAGTAAAGGGTTGATCCTTTAACTTAACTCCCGCAATCCTATAGATGGGGCATATGCTAACTGTCTTGATCCAAATCAGAAGACTCGTGGAGGTACCGTCTGATCAGAGTCAAGACTGTTTGTTAACCCTTTCCCTCATATTGACGACTTTTGACGACCCTGTAAAAGTCACTTTGTGAAACCATTGTGATAAATAGAGCATTTGCTCCTATAGGAGCAAATGCTCTATTTATCACAATGGTTTCAAACTACAAAATTCTAAAAAAAAATCCTTTTCTCTAGTTAATGCTCCTTTTCTGTAGATTTATTCAAAGAGGTTGTATCTAAAAATAGCCTATGAGGTAATGGGTTAAACCAATAGTGTGCATGTCCATGGGTTACACCAGTATATTCTTTGTTTGCGATGTCCCCCTCAATATGACAAATGGATTCGTTCCAAAATCTGATTTAGACGAACTGGCTGTAGATATAATGGGACTTAAACGGTTAAATGTATTTAACAATATATAATGATGCTCAAATTCAAAATCATGACACATTTACAATCAGCGGATCAATCAGTTAAGATACTATTTGAAACTATTTAGAATTCTAGCGCCAGCTACCGACTAGAAAAAGACAAACAGGAGGGCTTAATAGTACATATTTTAAAGTCACAACACGAAAAAGAACGACAAACCTAGTAAAAAAAAGACATTTATCATTTGTTTTATCAAATACACGTGTACAATTCTAACTCAAAATATACATTTAAAAGTTGTTGAAACAGAGTAAAAGGAACCCGTTTCTCAATTCTCAGTAAATCCCGTTGCCCTTTCGAAGTTTGATGGTATTATCTGGATAAAAATGTGTATGTCTGGCGAAAACAGGTTATTTACACATCGTTATGCATCACGTGTCTTTGATTTCCATGGGGACAGCATTCTCATAGCGCGTTTCTTTCTGATATTGTGTATCTATAATTTAAATAACCATTTACTTAACCCGTTCTCCGGTGAATATTCAGGTAAGAAATAATGACATCATAAAGATTGATTAGATGATATTTCATAATTGCTTATTAACACAGGAAATTCCAACAATGGTAAAAAATAAAAGATCCAGTTCGGACAGCTTCTATAGGATTTGTCTTGTCCGGATCGGCTTTGTGTCCATATTTCTAATCGATTTTTTATATGCCATACAGCTAATGAAAATTTATGAAGTCATAATTTCTTACATGAATACTCATGATATAAATACATGTAGTTAATTAAGTAAGACAGAGCTATGTGTTTAGCAGAAAACTTGAACAAAGAAATCAACAGGAATACACGGGCCATTTTTTTTACATAAACGGAATTATAACTTAGACTGGTCACCATGAAAATTAAGACCACATGACGTTCCACATTGTTAAATACAAACAAAAAATTCTAAATGAATTGCGCCAATAGAAAAGGTATCTTCGGGGTTTGCTAATTGCCATATGTTAGAACTGGTGATTAGTTCTCTAGAACGCTATATGATGCTCGATAATTTCGACTAAGCAAGTAGTAGCGATTGCTGCAAATCTGGCCCCGATGTTATAAAACTTTTTGCTTGAGTCCGAGATCATTCTCAAGCATCTGATTGGTCAGATTCTGAGCTTGCTCAAAATCTGACCAATCTGATATTTAAGAATGATCTCAGACTAAGAGGTTTTATAACCTTGAACACAGGACTTACGATATGCCCAGTCGCCCAGTACTACATTCTGTTATTATTCAACTACTAAAACAATGTAAACCCTGATCAATGACGATACGGCTGTTTGCAAAACAGCAAAATCCCCGAAGCCATCTGTTCTCGAGGCGCGACTTAGTTATAACATTGTTATCACGTGGTGATTTAGAAGTTGAAGCAGGTTATTAATTTAACCCTTTCGCTGCCAATGCCGGATCTGTGATTACCTATGCAAACAGTTTGGATCCAGATGAGACGCCGAGTAACTCGGCATCTCATCAGGATCCAAACTGTTTGTTACTGTTACTATGTTTTTGAAATAAAAATGAAGAAAATCAAAGAAATGAAAAATTGTAGCAGACGACAAAGTTAGCAGACGACAAAGATAGCAGACGACAGAGTTTGGCAGCGAAAGGGTTAACATCACGTTGAGCATAAGCAGGAATGGTAGTTTTTTAAGAATATTAACTCCTTCAACACAACGGGCGAAATTGTGATAACCCCTGCAAACAGTTTGGATCCAGATGAGACATTGAGTTACTCGGTGTTTGATCAGGTTCCAAACTCTTCGACTCTCTGACACAACAATTCTAAAAGAAATGAAACTATATACAGTAAAACCTCTCTATAACGGACACTAAATTACATCAAGTATTTTGTGTTGAAGACAGGTGGCTGCTTAATTCAAGGTGAAAGTAAAACAGAACGTTCCTATAGGAGCGTTCTGTTTTTCTTTCACCTTGCTTTAAGCAGTCACCTGCCCTAAATACCAACTAATTAACACAATTTAGTGGCCGTTTTAGAGAAGTTTTACTGTAATGCACCTTTTTTCTGAAGATGACACGTTTTGTTGATGAAAGGTACTTACTAGTGCTATAAAGGTTAATTTTTATTTTGACATTTTCTTGAACAAACTTTACATGACACCAATGGATATTGCTTAAACCCTTTACCTCGTAGACACGTCTTTTCACAATTTTGCAAATAGAATAGACCCTGATAAGACGGCTCCTACAGGAACCGTCTGATCAGAGTCTGCTATGTTTGCTTATGAAATGATATAGTTGTGAGTCCACGCTGTCAAACATGTCTGTAGTCATCTGCCGTTATCAATTTCAGTTAATTAATAGTCATGGTATAATTAGTTCATACATGAATATTCATGAGGGAAAGGGCTAACAAACTTATAGACTGTGCACCCTTATGAAGAAAGTGTGTCGTCGGTCCTAAGTCTTCTTTTTAACCCTTATCCTGTCGTAGAAAGTGCTACAGTAAAACCTCTCTATAACGGCCACTAAATTACATCAAGTATTTTGTGTTAAAGACAGGTGGCTGCTTAAAGCAATGTGAAAGTAAAACAGAACGCTCCTATTGGAGCGTTCTGTTTTACTTTCACCTTGCTTTAAGCAGCCACCTGCCCTAAATACCAACTAATTAACACAATTTAGAGTCCGTTATAGAGAGGTTTTACTGTATATAATGTTCAAATTTTGATTGCCAAACAGCTTCTCAACTGGATCCACACTGTTTGCAAATGACCGCCAAGCCGCGCTTAGCACGATAAGGGTTAAATAACATCCAAGAGCATTGTAGTATAGTGCAGTGACACAAAATACTTGATGTAATTTAGTGGCCGTTATAGAGAGGTTTTACTGTAAATACAACTTTCATTACTGTTTCTATACATTCCGAATTATACCTGGTCCCGAGGTTATAAAACTTCTGAGTTATGACTCTGAATTCATTCTCAAGTATCCGGTTGGTCAGATATTGAGCTTGCTCAATGGAAAGTTTGATACTCTCGGGGCCAGGAACCAGACTGTAGGTCATGGACATAGTAAAGGGTCACAAAGAGCTCTCATAAAACAACCAGAATTCAAATAATGTTTTCATTACTTTTTAACACTTATCCCGCTCTGTTAAAATAAATATCTCCCAAAATTTTGATCGGGTGCAATTTTGATTACTTCCGATTCGTTTAAGCTTTTGAGGAACTATTGATCAAGTGTCAAACAGCTTGGATCCTGATGAGAGGCCGAGTTACTCGGCGTCACATCTGGATCCAAACTGTTTGCAAATGCCAGTCAGGTGGCGAAAAGTGGGATAAGAATTGAAATAAACACGAGAACAAGACTAAAAGTAGTTCTAATGTCTGTTTGTACGACCATTACAACAATATTACTACTTCTCTACAACATAAACCCCACAATATTTCTCAATCAATGAATAGTCATACAGTGCTAAATGCTTGCATAACCCTGTACACTATAGGTACACCTTCTTACACCTTTGGAAAACAGAGTATATTCAGATCAGACAGCTCTCGAAGGAGCTGTCTGAACTCGGTCTGCTCTGTTTGCTTATAAAATTATATATGATTCCACAGTTACTGCAATGACCAAAACTTGTTGTGTTCACAAGCATCGAATTAATATTCATCATGTCATTATTTTTACATGAATATTCATGGAATAAAGGAACGATTATTCATGAGGTAATGGGTTAAGATGCGTATGAATACACATCTCTGACGAGGATATTTGCGACATGTGCTGTGACGAAAATGTCAATTACAAAGTACAGTAACTCTTCTCTACAGCGGTCAAATAATTCCGAATGTTTAACCCTTTCCCTAATGAATATGCATGGAGGTAATAATTACAGCATGTATATTCATCAGCTGAATGTTTATAGTGATGTTATATAGAGAATAATAGGTTAGTGCCGTAGATGGGACGCTTTATCCGACGAGGGGAGAAAACGTTGAGGCGAGGCTTGCCGAGCCTCAACTGTTTTCTCTCCGAGTCGGATAAAGGCGTCCCATCTACGGCACTAACCTATTATTCGATTTATCCAGTCAATATAGTTAAATGTCCTTTTTATAGACTCATAACACTCTTGAAATAATTTACATGGAAAATGCAGTTTTTCTATCAACGGATCCCTCCCTTTTCACTTCCATTTAGACGTAAATAGATCTAATGAGCTACCGCAGAGGAATATAGTTTCGATACTTGTATTACTAGAAGGGAAATGTGGTTGAAAATTTGAAAAATAAGATGATTTGAATCGAGGGTCGATAAGTTATTTCAAACAGACATGATCTATATTCTTTGGTCAAATTCGAGTTACGTAGTCTCGGTTTCTATTTTTAGATTCTACCTAACGTCACTCAGAAATCGATGGGACTGAACAGGCTATATTTAGGTTTATGACTATCACCGCCCCTGTAAGAGTTTATCAATCAAATAATCATGAGAGTGAAAAGAAAACATTTACTATTTATCTGTCAATCTTTGCTTCCAGGTTTGATTTTATCATAAACGGGTTTTGCCAGCGGTGGATTAAATTAATAAAAGTGATAAATCAACGTCATTTTGTATGTGGCCTCAGTGGCGTAATCGGTAAGGACGACGTCTCTAGAGAGATTAGAATTAGTTTTTGTAGGATCAGGCGCGGGTTCGAATCCAGCTGTAGCCAATTATTTTTATTTTTTCTCATTTGAATAATTCTTCTGGTGACCAAATAGATCTGTTAGATCTATTCCATCAACATGTTTATGAATATTTACAGAAAACTAAAATAGTTCCATGGTTATAGAATCATTACGCCTATCTACTAACCTAATAAACCTTCCAGTACCGGAAGTAACCTAATAAAGCTAAGTTTATTTGCACCCCCTTTATTATGTCACTAGAGAAGCCTGGTGACTGGATAAAATGGAATTGTTTACCACTGGAAAAACTGTAGAATCAGATCTATAGTATGGCATAAGCAAACAGAGTAGACCATACAGGGGCCGTCTAATCTAAGTATACTCTGTTTGTAAAGGCGTGAAAAAGGTATAAATGGTGAAGACAGGTGTAGCTCAAAGCAAAGACCTTTAATAACATAGGACTTTGCTCAAAGCAGGAAGAAACTCCGACAGGGACTTTCTGAATTTACTAACGTTCTCCATTAAGCAGTCGCCTGCTTTTCAGGACATCATTATGTAGCCGCTATAGACGACCATAGAGCTTTATAGACTAAAACTAATATAATTGAATCTTAAATATACAGAACATCAAATGAGACTCGTTTCATAAAGTAAAATCAAATAAATAAAAAATAATATGAATGCAAATGCAAGGTTCTACTTATAATATTGCCTATTAGGCCTAAACAATTCCGCACGAGAAACTCAGTTCGTGTATGTAATGAAAAACACTTATTGCATCATTGCCTACAGAAAATACTAATAACAAATTACAATTTTCCAATTCAACGGCGTCAAAATAAATAAGAACGGCTGACCCGTTTGAGTGGTACCGAAAGTACGATGACAAATAGTCGTACTTTAAAACAAAAAAACATTAAAGAACCTTCTGATGTTAATAATGATGAGAATAATAATAGTATCAAATAATAATAATAATAATAATAATAATAATTATTATAATGTAATAATAATTACGATAATGATAATAACAATAGATAAATAATGATAATAAATATGAAGAATATTAAAATAAATAAGTATCATTATTATAATTACAGAAATAGGTAATAATGATAATAAATAATTATTTTCGTTATTTATTGCTATATCATTAATATTATTATTATCATTAATAATAATAGTAATAATATAATAGTCATAGTTACACATACGCTACTTAAAACTCGCACTATTAACCCTTTACCTAATATGTATACAGTAAAACCTCTCTATAACGACCACTAAATTGTGTTAATTAGATTAGTTGGTATTTTGCGCATGTGGTTGCTTAACGCAAGGTGAAAGTAAAACAGAACGCTCATACATGAGCGTTCTGTTTTACTTTCACCTTGCTTTAAGCAGCCACCTGGCTTTGACACAAAATAATTGATGTAATTTAGTGGTCGTTATAGAGAGGTTTTACTGTATATGCATTTTCACTAATTTGCAAACATGGTAGACCCATATCAGAATGCTGCTGTTGGCGCCATCTGATCACAATCTGCTCTATTTGCTTATGGAATTGTATAGATCGGATTCTACATTTTCTGCCAAGGCAAAAGGGTTCTGTGTTCATATGCAACTATAAAGAAATCAATTAATAGATATCCATGATGTCAATTAATAGATATTCATGATGTCAATTAATAGATATTCGTGATGTCACAAGTATTACACGGATATTCTAGAGGTAAAGGGTTTATATTAATAATCCAAACACTACAGTACTACGTATGTTGTTCTTCACTCTACCGTTAAATAGAAGGTGATAGAATTAATATACAACCCTTAGTTTCATTATAGACAAGATTAAAAAAGAAACTAGCGTGCATTGAGCGGTCGTTCGTGACACATTTTTTGCATATTGTCCATTGTCTTACAATGCACTAGATTCCTGAGATGGTGCTCATCAGTCTCATCTTTGTCTGCATATGCTGCTATGAGGATGTCTTGCTAGCGGCCGACGTCAAAAGAAAATGGCACTGAGACATTTGTAATTCGTGTAGAACCAGATTACACTTTGATCAGACGATGCATTTAATACCGCAAATGATAAGTTCGACTTTTTAAATTCGATAATGTCCAACAGCCATTTTCAATTGACGCAGGTCATACACATTTCTTTAAGAGTCTCACTGTCGAATCACTGACAGCGCCACAGCGCGCCAATGTAGCACTGGTTAAAAACGAACAGCAGTGTCTAAATTATCCGATAAACCATTATTTCAGCTGCGTCGCCATCTCCTTCATTTATTTGTCCACGAGTTATCCTAGATAACGAGTTACTCATGCTGAAAGTGGAATGCCTTAACTTAACTTTGAAAGTATCCACTACGTTTCGAGAAAGATCACAACACCTTCTCAGATTTACTTGAGCACAAACAAAAACTTTTGCCATACTGGTATAATAAATCCAACATATTACTTGTTTGTCATGGATCTTTTTAACACAAGATATGGTGACATGGCACAGGAAAAGTATGTATAAAATGGGGACCGTGTACTTATTCTACTATCAAAGACGGTACTTGAATTGAAAGAACAAAATATTGCTGTAACTACGAAATTGTGGTCAACGACCTCAATACTAACTCCCATGTAGGTTTAACCCTTTCCCTCATAGTATCGCCTTTGAACGCCTTTGCAGACAGAGTAGACCCATATCAGACAGCTCCTATCAAAACTGTCTGACCAGGGTCTGCTCTGTTTGCTTACGGACTAGATCTGATCATACAGTATCTGTCTAGACCAAAATGAATATTCATGAATTGATCAATTCCTGCATAGGAAAGGGTTAAAATATGTTTTATGTGTTACTACTGTATGATTTAAAACTCGTTTCAGTAACTACTCTATGAATCTGAATCGCAAAAGTATCAGTTGATAAGTTAAACTTTAGCACCTCACTGGTGAAGTTGTGATTACATTTGCAAACACTTTGGATCCAAATAGGACGCCAGTAACTCGGCGTCTCATCAGGATCCAAACTGTTTAACAAACTGGCTCTGTTTTTTAAAAATAAATGGAAGGAAAAAGTACATTTAAGAATTGAAGTAGACAAAAATATTTGCAGACAACTGCTCAGGGTGCAGAAGGTTAAACAATACCGTTCAATGTAACTAAGGTGTATCAAAATATAAACTTATACTCTTAAATTTGAAAATCCTAAGGAGATTATTACCCATGTTTTCTTACTTTATCCTTTTGAGATTCAGATTCGTCATCATCATCGCCGCCAAATATTGAACTTTTAACAAGGTCAAAAAGATCTATTTCTTCATCATGAGCATCATTATTCTTATTATTAATCTTTTTATTTCCTACAGTCTTTTTCGTAGATCCTACTGGACCTTTTTTAATAATAGGTTTGGCTTTTGGAATGTGTTTAACCTTTTTCTTACCATCTTCTTCCCCATCTGATACAAAGATATCCTTCACCGCCCCGAAAAATCTACCGAACATACTTTCACCTTTGTCATCCTTTTTGTTGCCGTTTTCGTCGTCGCTACCATCATCTTGCTCCTGGTCGTCTGGGATACCGTCATTATCGTCATCGGTGTCAATGTGATCTGGGATTCCATCACCATCTGCATCTGGGAGATTGTCTGGTATACCATCGCCATCAGCATCAAGGTCAAGATAGTCAGGTATACCGTCACCATCGTGGTCTTCTTCGATGTCAGGAATGCCATTCCCATCATCATCATCGTCAAGGTAATCAGGAATGCCATCATTGTCGTCATCATCATCTAAGTAATCGGGAATACCATCACCATCAGTATCTTTTTCTAGAAAGTCAGGAATACCATTTCCGTTTGCATCTGAATCTTGATCATCCGGAATTCCATCATTGTCATCATCGTCATCAATATAATCAGGAATACCATCTCCGTCAGTATCAATTTCTTGGTAATCTGGAATTCCGTTGCCATCAGCATCTTCATCAAGATGATCAGGAATGCCATCATTATCATCATCATCATCTAGATAATCGGGAATGCCGTCACCATCAGTATCGAGCTCTTCCTTATCAATCACACCATTGCCATCGACGTCGTCATCTTGATCATTAGGTATTCCATCCCCATCAATATCGTCGTCGAGATAGTCTGGGATACCATCACCATCGGTATCTTTTTCTCTATCATCAGGTATTCCATCGCCATCATCATCATCGTCCTGATCATTTGGAATACCATCACCATCAATATCATCATCTAAATAATCTGGAATACCGTCTCCATCTGTATCTTTATCTTTATCATCAGGTATACCGTCTCCATCATCGTCATTATCCTTGGCATTCGGGATGCCATCACCATCAATGTCATCGTCAAGATAATCAGGGATACCATCACCATCTGTGTCCTTTTCTTTGTCATCAGGAATTCCATCTCCGTCGTCGTCATCATCCTGGTCATTCGGAATACCATCTCCGTCAATATCGTCATCAAGATAATCTGGAATGCCATCTCCATCGGTATCTTTTTCTTTATCGTCTGGTATGCCATCGCCGTCATCATCATCATCCTGGTCATTAGGAATTCCATCTCCATCAATATCATCATCTTTGTCATTTGGTATTCCATCGCCATCTATATCATCATCTAAATAATCTGGAATTCCATCACCATCAGTATCCTTTTGTTTGTAATCGGGAATTCCATCCCCATCATCATCATCATCTTTATCGTTTGGTATACCATCTCCGTCAATGTCATCATCCTGATCATTAGGTATACCGTCTCCGTCAATGTCATCATCAAGATAATCCGGAATTCCATCACCATCGGTGTCCTTTTCTTTGTCATCTGGTATTCCGTCACCATCATCGTCATCATCCTGATCATTAGGTATACCATCACCATCAATATCATCGTCTAGATAATCAGGTATACCATCACCATCAGTATCTTTCTCCAAATAATCAGGAATTCCATCTCCATCATCGTCATCATCCTTATCATTAGGTATGCCATCACCATCAATGTCGTCATCTTGGTCATTAGGTATTCCATCACCATCAATATCATCATCAAGGTAATCTGGAATACCATCCCCATCAGTGTCTCTTTCTTTCCAATCAGGAATACCATTACCGTCGTCATCATCATCTTTGTCGTTTGGAATACCATCTCCATCTATGTCATCATCTTCATCATTCGGAATGCCGTCACCATCAATATCGTCATCTAAATAATCCGGAATTCCATCCCCATCTGTGTCTTTGTCTAGGTCATCTGGAATTCCATCGCCATCATCATCATTGTCTTTGTCATTCGGAATACCATCTCCATCAATGTCGTCATCTAAGTAGTCAGGAATCCCATCGCCATCAGTATCCTTCTCCTTATCATCTGGAATTCCATCACCATCATCGTCATCATCTTTATCATTGGGGATTCCATCACCATCAATATCGTCATCTTGGTCATTTGGAATACCATCGCCATCAATGTCGTCATCTAGATAGTCTGGTATGCCATCGCCATCAGTATCTTTTTGAAGATAGTCCGGAATACCATCACCATCATCATCATTATCTTGATCATTAGGTATACCGTCTCCATCAATATCATCGTCTTGATCATTTGGAATACCATCACCATCTATATCATCATCCAGGTAGTCTGGAATTCCGTCTCCGTCTGTATCTTTTTCAAGGTGGTCAGGAATTCCATCACCATCGTCATCATCATCTTCATCATTAGGAATTCCATCGCCATCAATATCGTCATCCTCGTCATTTGGTATGCCATCTCCATCGATGTCGTCATCTAAATAGTCTGGAATGCCATCACCATCGGTATCTTTCTCCAAGTAATCTGGAATTCCATCGCCATCGTCATCATCGTCTTGATCATTTGGAATTCCGTCTCCATCAATATCATCATCTTGATCATTAGGTATACCGTCTCCATCAATATCATCATCTAAATAATCTGGAATACCGTCTCCGTCTGTATCCCTCTGTTTAAACATTTCAAGCTTCGTATCATCATCTAAGTAATCAGGTATTCCATCTCCATCAGAATCTCTTTCTTGAATATCTGGAATTCCATCGCCATCATCATCGTCGTCTTCATCATCAGGAATGCCGTCATTGTCATCATCGTCGTCCAGATAGTCTGGAATACCATCTCCATCAGTATCTATCTCTTTGTAATCTGGAATTCCATTATTATCGTCATCATCGTCGATTGAATCTGGAATGCCATCTCCATCGGAATCTTCCAAATTATCTGGAATCCCATCACCATCGTCATCAGGATCTTCGTCATTTGGAATCCCATCACCATCAATATCATCATCTAGATAGTCAGGGATTCCGTCGCCGTCAGTGTCTTTTTCCATGTCATCCTTTATACCATCGCCATCATCGTCGTCATCGAGGTCATTGGGAATTCCATCACCATCAATATCGTCATCCAGATAATCTGGTATGCCATCACCATCAGTATCAATTTCGTCATCATCCGGAATTCCATTGCCGTCATCGTCATCATCCTCGTCATTCGGAATCCCATCTCCATCTATATCATCATCTAGGAAATCTGGAATACCGTCTCCATCTGTATCCTTTTCAAGATGATCTGGTATACCATCGCCGTCATCGTCGTCATCCTGGTCATTAGGAATGCCATCACCATCAATATCGTCATCTTGATCATTCGGTATCCCGTCGCCGTCAATGTCGTCATCAAGATAATCGGGAATTCCGTCTCCATCCGTGTCCTTTTGCAGATAGTCCGGAATTCCATCTCCGTTTTCGTCCTTTTCAAACACATCAGGAATGCCATCACCGTCACTGTCACAGCTGTCTCCGTCACATTGATTGGCTTCTTCAGTATCTGGTATTCCATCGCCATCATCGTCATCGTCTTTGTCATTTGGAATTCCATCCCCGTCGATGTCGTCATCTAAATAATCAGGAATACCATCTCCGTCAGTGTCTTTTGTTTTATCGACATCATCACTTGACCACAATCCCAGTATCTTTCGCTTGCAGAAAGTGCAAGTTTCCTGAAATATAAAGAAAGAAACCATTGAAATGCGTTCTGTTTATAAATATAGTCTGAATCTAAATTCTGAAATTTAGAAAACATAAACACCGATCTATTTCGTGCTGTGCATAAACGCATAACTATTATAAGTAAGAGAGTGTCCTAAAGTTGAAAACACCTGTGTTAATTCTGTCATGCAAGCTTACATATAACCGGCATGCATTGATTTGAAATACACATGTATTAGTTCAAACCCGTACATGTGAACTAGAAGACTGATCAACGTCAACAGATTTTGTTTTAACCTTTACTCAATGAATATTTATGTCTAAAATAATGATTGTTTGAATATCAATTACCTGATGTTTTAAAATGGCGTCATGAAACTGAGAAATTTACCATGGTAGAAACTTGTAGAATAGATCTACGTTATTTCATAGGCAAACAGAGCAGTTTCTGATCCGACGAATTCTGATCTGGGTCTACTCTGTTTGCAAAGGTGCCAAAAAGATGTCTGTATGAGGTAAAGGGTTAATAGATGGCCGTACTTTTTGTCATTCCAAAACCTCCTGCAGATTACAGTAAACCCTCTCTAAACCGGACGTTGAAATAGTTATCAAACCCGGTCTTTCAGACAGGTGACAGCTTAATGCAGGCTAATAGTCATGCAGAAAGCTCCAAAAAGTAGCTTTTTGTATGACTTTCACCCTGCATTAAGCAGTCACCTGCCTAAAAAGACCTAAATTGTTCTTCGGTTTAGAGGGATACTGTATATATTTTTTCATATTGAAAGGACTTATCTTTATACACTGCCAGACAATTCCATTTTTAATATTCAACATTAAACTGGCGTAAGGTAACTAAAACGCTTATGATAATGAGTGGTATTCAGATTGATCTAGTCTTTTAATGATGAATGGAATAGTCCCTAGTCGTTTAACAATAGAGTCCATTCAATATGAATGGGTATAATTTGCGAGATGATTTTGAATGACAAACATTGCAGACCCTAATCAGAGGGACTCCTCTAGAAACCCTGCGATCTTGGTCTGCACTATTTGCTGATGATCGTTTCCCTCATTCAAAGGGTACGTCTAGTCATCTAGCAATATGCAACACTGTTATATAACACGGTCTACACCCTGTGCTTTCTAAATGTTCGCATATCTAAGCCACAACATTGTCCATAGACGATGTGTACCGTAGAACCTGTCTTAACCCTTCGCTTGCTATTCACGTCAATATACCTACCTGTAAATAGTGAAGACCCAGATGAGACAACTCCTGCAGGAGCTGTCTCATCAAGGTCTGCACTATTTACAAGTTGATTATGCAACCAGTGCACTCCACAGCAGTGATTGCACAGCGAAATACTTGTACACAGTGAAGATATATGTAATTATACAACAGGACATGGGTAAAGAATGAGAAATGTATTTAAAAATTCAGCAAGCGAAGGGTTAAGACAGATGTTACTGTATACCTTTCAATTATCATATACGGTAAATCAGATCACGTAGTTATAGCACGTTTTGATTGAGTCTGAGTTCATTCACAAGTTAAAGCTTTTCCCTCATATAAACGCATTTTCACAGTGTCCCATCTTGATCCATACTGTTTGTAAATGTAATTACGAAATCATCCTTGACGCCGATAAGATTATTCAGTATGTGTACACTGTGTTCATAAACAGACAATGACGTAGCAGGTACTGTTGAACTGATGAATTTAGAGCAAGATGACCCGGGTCCTCCTCGACCCCGATGATAACATTTTCTCGTGCTGCGCCTTTTTATCTAAATACGAAAGACATGTGGTGACATTTTACTATACACTAGCCATACTTCATAGTTCATCATAGTTCACACTTCAAACTTCATGAATAATTGCTATTAAAATCTAATAGAACATTCATACTTCAAACTTCATAGTTTACACTTCAAACGTTTCGCTTCAAACTATCGAAGTTTGAAGTTTGAAGTCTGAATTCTGAAGTTTGAAGTCTGAAGTTTGAAGTCTTTCGTTAAAGCCTTATTCTTTTTGCGACCTTATTTTCGTATTTACATACCGCCTGGATAACCAACTGTTTACTACTCACTCAATTGGAACTGAACTCTTTGGACAATGTGTACATTTCTGCATAGGAGAATTGGTGCATATAATCTTTACAGTTCGATAAGGATGTAAGTCAGTGACGTAACAAATGTGTGGCCTACTAGAGCAAGCCCTGCAAATCTTCAGCTGCGCCCTCTGTCAAACAAAATAAATCACTGCAACTTATATAAACCGCTGTGGTGAATTCGTCCAAACTTAAAATGCTTTGATTCTATTGTATTTGTTTTCGAAGAAAAACAGCATCAAACACAACACATAAGTTTAAATTGATGCAGACGACATTTTTTGTCGGGATTACCTTTGCGAACAGTTTGGATTCAGATGAGACGCCATATAATGCGGCGTCTCATCAGAATCCAAACTGTTCGACATTTTTAACAATATTGTTGCAAGGAAATGAGAGAGATTTTATTTTAAGAATTAAAGCAGACGAAAACATACTTAGTGTGCTTAGTACTTAGAGTAAAGGGGATTGAATGGTTAAAAATACTGAAGACGCTGGAGAGTATATGTACATGTATAATCTAACCAGACGCCGACTTTCCAACGCTGCTAACCTGTGCCTATACTGTTTCGTGCAAAAGGCTGGACACCATTTTCTCGTGTATATGCTCAAATATAATACTATGCGCAATGGCGCGTGTAAAAATTCAAATATTCTCAACGGAATAAAACGCCTATAAGCCAGATTTTTAATAATGAAGAATATATGTCTTTTTACGTAAGTAGCTGCCTAATGCAGGGTGAAAATTATGCAGAAAGCTCCAAAAGGAGCTTTCTGCATGATTTCACCCTGCATTATGGCCGCCGCCTGTCTTAAAGACCGACATTAACCCTTCGCTTGCTGTTCACGTCAATATACCTACCTGTAAATAATGAAGACCCAGATGAGATAGCTCCTGCAGGAGCTGTCTCATCAGGGTCTGCACTATTTACAAGTTGATCGTGCAACCAGTGCACTCCACAGCAGTGATTGCACAGCGAAATACTTGTACACAGTGAAGATATATGTAATTATACAACAGGGCATGGGTAAAGAAGGAGAAATGTATTTTAAAATTCAGCAAGAGAAGGGTTAAAGACCGATATTAATACTAATGTTAACGTTTGGTTTAGATGGTTGTTACCGTATTCAAATACGCCATCTATTTTTAGATAACTGAATTCGCGAACACATTCTAATTAAAAAAAATACTTTTCTATTCTTCTACGTTACAATTATAGTAAAACCCCTCTAATGCGACCACCAAAAATGGGCATAATTCACAGTGGCAAATGCAGGTGGTAGCTTAATGCAGGACGAAAGTTATGCAGAAATCTCCTATAGGAGCTTTCTTCATAACTTTCGTCCTTCATTAAGCAACCACCTGCTTACGGAGACAGCCATGTTTTTTCATTTAGTGGTCGCATTAGAGGGGTTTACTACATACTATTAAGTTTTCATGAACATATTCTAGATTTGACTTATCAGATAAGTTCTGACATACTAATGCTAACTTGTTCCTGAACGCTAACTACATGTATTTGACATATTCACGAATGTTGAGCGGTTAAGGTGGTGCAAAAAATGTGCCACCATAATTTTTTGCCAGAGGTGAATGTTTTGAACCGGAGTAAAAATGATTGCCAAAGTGTATGCAAAATATAAATTCGCCCCAAGCGTGCTGTTGGCTTAACTGTTTCGCTGCCAAATATCACCGTCTGCAAATATTGTCGTCTGCTACAGTTTTCGTTTTATTTTCTCCCTTTTTTCAAAATAAATACCACAGCAACAAACAGTTTGGATCCTGATGAGACGCCGAGTAACTATGTGTTTCATCTGGATCCAAACTGCTTGCATTAGTAAACACAGATGCGACATTAGCAGCGAAAAAGTTAACTTCTCGCTTTCTAAGTGCACTAACCAAAGTATGTATCATGAACTTATCTAGTTTTCATTTGAAGAGCTGTTTCTAAGGAAACAAAGATTCAATTGCCGATTTGACCTTTGGAAAATAATAATTTTGAAATAAACAGTGCATATTTTTATGCTCTCCCTCTGGATTGGGTCTAATCTACAGTTGTCCCCTTTAACCCTTTACCTCATTGGTATTCGTGTAAGAAATAATGACGTTATGAATATTTATCAGATAAATTTTATAAACGTGGACCTCTCTATAACGGCCACTAAATTGTGTTAATTAGTTGTGGTAGCTGCTTAAAGCAAGGCGAAAGTTAAACAGAACGCTCCTTTAGGAACGTTCTGTTTTTCTTTCACATTGCTTTAAGCAGCCACCTGCCTTTAACACAAAATACTTGATGTAATTTAGTGGCCGTTGTAGAGAGGTTTTGCTGTATTATGAGCATTGACATTTTTACCATTGCACAAACTTTAGAATCAAACGATCTATTTCTTTTCATAAACAAACAGAACAGATGATTACAGCTCCTACAGATCTTGGTCTACTTTGTGTGCAAATGCATTAAAGGTGTCTTTGTCATCTCTGTGAAATATAAAGTAAAATCACACTAGAGACATGGGAGTTTAGAGTAAAGGTGTTAAGATAAGTGGCAACTTAAAGTAAGGTGAAACTATTTATTCCAGTTTTACCTATATAATAAACCAGACCTTATTATCAATGCCGGTTTTTACGACTTGTTGCAACTAAATGCAGGCTGAACGTTTAAATATCGGTCTTTATGACGGGTTGCAGCTTAATTCAGGGTGACAGTATCAATACCGGTCTTTGTGACGGGTTGCAGCTTAATTCAGGGTGACAGTATCAATACCGGTCTTTATGAATGGTTGCAGCTTAATTCAGGGTGACAGTATCAATAACGGTCTTTATGACTGGCTGCACCTTAATTCAGGGTGACAGTATCAATACCGGTCTTTATGACTGGCTGCAGCTTAATTCAGGGTGACAGTATCAATACCGGTCTTTATGACTGGCTGTAGCTTATTTCAGCGTTACAGTATCAATGCCGGTCTTTATGACTGGCTGCAGCTTAATTCAGGGTGACAGTATCAATACCGGTCTTTATGACTGGCTGCAGCTTAATTCAGGGTGACTGTATTATGCCGGTCTTTATGACTGGTTGCAGCTTAATTCAGGGTGACAGTATTATGCCAGTCTTTATGACTGGTTGCAGCTTAATTCAGGGTGACTGTATTATGCCGGTCTTTATGACTGGCTGTAGCTTAATTCAGGGTGACAGTATTATGCCGGTCTTTATGACTGGTTGCAGATTAATTCAGGGTGACTGTATTATGCCGGTCTTTATGACTGGTTGCAGCTTAATTCAGGGCGACAGTATTATGCCGGTTTTTATGACTGGTTGCAGCTTAATTCAGGGTGACAGTATCAATACCGGTCTTTATGACGGGTTGCAGCTTAATTCAGGGTGACAGTATCAATGACGGTCTTTATGACTGGTTGCAGCTTAATTCAGGGTGACAGTATCAATGACGGTCTTTATGACTGGTTGCAGCTTAATTCAGGGTGACAGTATCAATGACGGTCTTTATGACTGGTTGCAGCTTAATTCAGGGTGACAGTATTATGCCGGTCTTTATGACTGGTTGCAGCTTAATTCAGGGTGACAGTATCAATACCGGTCTTTATGACTGGCTGCAGCTTAATTCATAGCGACAGTATCAATGCCGGTCTTTATGATTAGTGGCAGCTTAATACACGCTCGTTTACTATAATGAATATGATACTCGCTAAAGCTCGTGCCATATTATTACAGTAAACTCGTTTCATAAAAACAATGTGTAATGAACACTCATGTAATATCCTCTATTGCTTTTTGCATGCTAAATAATTGTCGACTGGACAATAATGTCGTCTGCTACAGTTCTCAAATGTACGTTTTCTATCATTTCTTCGGATATAACAAGAGTGTCATACAGCTAGAATCCTTCCGTGAAATGTCAAGTTACGCTGAGTTACTCTGCGTCTCATCTGGGTCCTGAGTGGTTACAAAGGCTATCACAACAGCACCACTAGCATGCAGGGAGAGTGGCATACAGCTTAACCCTTTCAGTGCAGGAAGTGGGTCACTACTTTCCTTGGAAAATAGTGTAGACCCAGCTAAAAGGGTTCCTAGTCGAACCTTTTCATCTAGATCTGCACTGTTGGTCATGTTACACTTTTCTTGATAAAACATCCCTGAATATTCACGGTAAGCTGGAGTTGTTTGATCTTTGGAATAGTCCAATTCAATATTCATCGTTGAAATATCTATAGACACTTTTCATTAGAGTTGCATGACTTTGTTATTTTACCTCGATATTAATTAGTTATTATTCAAAGATAGAAATGCATATTTTCGACCTCTTAGCCATTTCCTTCATATAAACGTGTTTCCACGCATTTGCAGTCACAGCAGACCCAGATCAGACGGCTCCTATAGGAACCGTCTGATCAGGGTCTGTTATGTTTGCTAGTTGAATTTGAAATAGCCGTTTCTTTACTTTCTAAAACGGTTCCAATTTTCTTATCATGTTTCGTTATAACTTTTTGGTCCACGAATATTCAATAGGTATCAAAATATGAAATAAACACAGAACAGTGAAAGGGTTAAACTTGTTTTCCATTCTAGACCACACTGCATATCATCTTTATCTACAAATACATGAGCTGAGCGCCAAGCAGTTTGGATCCCGTGCAGACGCCGAGCATCTCGGCGTCTCATCTGGATCCAAACTCTTGCAAAGCCAATCACATATTCGCCCGAACGTGTTGAAGATGAAGTACGGAATATGACGTCATCGAATTATAACCATTTCTCATGTAACTAGCATACACGTATTTTGCGCCGGAACTTGTAAAAATGACAAAACTCTTCAAAACAAAAACAAAATATTATAAGTATAGTATAATTTCAGTACAGAACAGAACAGTTATTCACATTACTGCATAAAACAAAGTCATAACAAATATTAAACCCTTTGCGTGATGAATATTCATATAAGAAACAGTGACATTGCTGTTAGATGATATTTTAATAATGGTATATGAACACTGGATACTATGGCCAAGGCAGACATTATAAAGTAAGTTAACCCTTTCCCTGTTCTATTTTTAGTTCAAATTTTGATACCTACTGAATATTCATGGTCAAATAATTACAATTAAATATGGAAGGTGGAACCTTGGAGCCATTTTGGAAAGTAAAGAAACAGATCTAACAAATGCAATTAGCAAATAGAGCAGACCCTGATCAGACGGCTCCTATGGAGCCGTCTGATCTGGGTCTAATCTGTTTGAAAATGCGTTAATAATATATGAGCGAAAGGGTTAATAGAGCAGGCCTTGATCAGGCCTGATCTGGATGTACTCTGTTTGCAAAGGCGTCTCTATCTGGTCAAGGGTCGAACTCTAACAATAAGTTTTAATCGTTATCTTGATTTTTCTCTCGAACTTCCGAGATTTAATCCCATTCTATTTCAGTCGGAAAATTGGTATCAATCAACTGCTTAATTCAAACAAGATCGACGATATAACTACTCGGCTGTTTCCGGCAAGCTAGTAGCAATCTCCACGGTGATCCGATTGTGGGATACCAGCGTAGCGTGATCATTGCTCTCGCTAACTAAACTTTCAACTCAACAGTTCATCTCCCTGTCGTTCGCCACATCGCCTCGCAAAATGTTGCAGTATCTTCCGCTATAATTACAGTTCTTTTATTTTATTCAGAGTTCTTCTTTGGGTGATCTGGAGTCCTAGAAACGAAATACAAAAGTCAATATCAGTTATAGATCTATTAGAAAATATCTGAGGACACCCCGATCTGGTATGTCTCGAATATATCAAACCATACCTCATGAATCTTCATGTAGGAAATAATGAGATCATGGATATTTATTAACTGACTTTTAAAATGGTAAAAGGGATTTTTGGTCGTGGAAGAAACTGTAGAATCAGATAATTTATGAAATTCCATCGGCAAACAGAGCAGACCCTGGCCAAACGGCTCCTTGCAAATGCTTGAAAATGTGTTTATATGAGGTAAATGGTTAGTCTTTATGGTGCTCACTGCGGTTTGACAGGCATTTGCTAACTGCATGTATCGAGTTACTCGGCGTCCAGTCAGAATCCAAACTGTACAGCACGCAGTGGTTTCTCAGATGCTTGAATGAATACAGTAAGACCTCTCTATAACGGCCACTAAAGTGTGTTAATTAGTTGGTATTTAGGGCAGATGGCTGCTTAAAGCAAGGTGAAAGTAAAACAGAACGATCCAATAGGAGCGCTCTGTTTTACTTTCACCTTGCTTTACGCAGCCACCTGCCTTTAACACAAAATACTTGATGTGATTTAGTGGCCGTTATAGAGAGGTTTTACTGTAATTTAGTGGCCGTTATAGAGTGGTTTTACTGTAATTTAGTGGCTGTTATAGAGAGGTTTTACTGTACATGTAGACAGTAAATTGTACTTGATCAGAGTTTGGACAGCCATTAAGTGTTATTGCAAGATAAAAAATAATTCGTTAATGCGTAAAACGAGGATCCATCTGATCAGGGTCTGCATTGTTTATCATTCGAAATCCTCTCTCAGGTTACACCCTTCCATACTGAATTGATTATATGTTCAAACAATGACGGACTATTCAACTTCAGCGTTCAAATGGTTAATTGCAATTAGAACATCTTACGCTACAACGAAATTTCGGTTTTCTAGAATTCTAAAACAAAAACATTCCGACATTAAAATTAGCTAACAGGTAATTAAAACAAATGAAAAGTATGCTTCATTTCAACATACATTTGCAATATCGCCATTTTCGCCATCATTATCTTGATCATCGGGAACACTATCTCCATCTGTGTCTGTTTCAAGATTATCAGGTATACCGTCATTGTCGTCATCATTATCCTGATAGTCTGGAACACCATCTCCGTCTGTGTCAATTTCAAGATTGTCAGGTATACCGTCATTGTCGTCATCATTATCTTGATAGTCTGGAACACCATCTCCGTCTGTGTCTGTTTCAAGATTATCAGGTATACCGTCATTGTCGTCATCATTATCTTGATTGTCTGGAACACCATCTCCGTCTGTGTCAATTTCAAGATTATCAGGTATACCGTCATTGTCGTCATCAGTATCCAGATAGTCTGGAATTCCATCTCTATCTGTGTCAATTTCAAGATTGCCAGGTACATCGGCATTATCACCATCTTTATCTTGTTCATCTGGAACACCATCTCCGTCTGTGTCTGTTTCAAGATTGTCAGGTATACCATCATTGTCATCATCATTATCTTGGTAGTCTAGAATTCCATCTCCGTCTGTGTCAAATTCCAGATTATCAGGAATACCATCGTTGTCGTCATCATTATCGTTATCGTCTGGAACACCATCTCCGTCTGTGTCTGTTTCAAGATTGTCTGGTATACCGTCATTGTCGTCATCTTTATCTTGTTCATCTGGGACACCATCTCCGTCTGTGTCAGTTTCAAGATTATCAGGTATACCGTCATTGTCGTCATCATTATCATGAAAATCTGGAACACCATCTCCATCTGTGTCTATTTCAAGATTATCAGGTATACCGTCATTGTCGTCATCATTATCTTGATAGTCTATAATACCATCTCCGTCTGTGTCTGTTCCAAGATTATCAGGTATACCGTCATTGTCGTCGTCATCTTTATAGTCTGGAACACCTCTTCCGTCTGTGTTTGTTTCAAGATTATCAGGTATTCCGTCATTGTCGTCATCATTATCCTGATAGTCTGGAACACCATCTCCGTCTGTGTCAATTTCAAGATTATCAGGTATACCGTCATTGTCATCATCTTTATCTTGATCGTCTGGAACACCATCTCCGTCTGTGTCAATTTCAAGATTATCAGGTATACCGTCATTGTCATCATCTTTATCTTGATCGTCTGGAACACCATCTCCGTCTGCGTCAGTTTCTAGATTATCAGGTATGCCATCATTGTCATCATCATTATCATGATAATCTGCAACACCATCTCCATCTGTGTCTATTTCAAGATTATCAGGTATACCGTCATTGTCGTCATCATTGTCTTGATAGTCCAGAACACCATCTCCGTCTGTGTCTGTTTCAAGATTATCAGGTATACCATCATTGTCATCATCATTATCATGATCGTCTGGTACACCATCTCCGTCTGTGTCAGTTTCCAGATTATCAGGTATACCATCATTGTCGTCATCATTGTCGTGTGAGTCTGGAACACCATCTCCGTCTGTATCTCCTTCCAAATCATCAGGAATACCGTCATTGTCGTCATCTTTATCTTTATCGTCTGGAACACCATCTCCGTCTGCGTCAGTTTCTAGATTATCAGGTATGCCATCATTGTCATCATCATTATCATGATAATCTGCAACACCATCTCCATCTGTGTCTATTTCAAGATTATCAGGTATACCGTCATTGTCGTCATCATTATCATGATCGTCTGGTACACCATCTCCGTCTGTGTCTGTTTCAAGATTATCAGGTATACCATCATTGTCATCATCATTATCATGATCGTCTGGTACACCATCTCCCTCTGTGTCTATTTCAGGACTATCTGAAATACCATCATTGTCGTCGTCGTTATCTTGGTCATCTGGAACACCATCACCATCTGTGTCTTTTTCAAGATTGTCAGGTATACCATCATTGTCATCATCATTATCTTGGTAGTCTAGAATTCCATCTCCGTCTGTGTCAAATTCCAGATTATCAGGAATACCGTCGTCGTCATCATCATTATCTTGCTCGTCTGGAACACCATCTCCATCTGTGTCTATTTCAAGATTATCAGGAATACCGTCATTGTCGTCATCATTATCTTGCTCGTCTGGAACACCATCTCCATCTGTGTCTATTTCAAGATTATCAGGAATACCGTCATTGTCGTCATCATTATCTTGCTCGTCTGGAACACCATCTCCATCTGTGTCTGTTTCAAGAATATCAGGAATACCGTCATTATCATCGTCATTATCTTGGTCATCTGGAAAACAATCTCCGTCTTTGTCTATTTCAAGATCATCAGGAATACCGTTATTGTCATCATCATTATCTTTGTCGTCTGGGACACCATCTCCGTCTGTGTCTGTTTCAAGAGTATCGGGAACGCCATCGTTGTCGTCATCATTATCCCGGTAATCTGGAATACCATCTCCATCAATACCTCTTTCAAAATTTCCAAAAATGTCAAAAGCATCTGGGTCTGATTCATCAATAACTCTAAAACCATCATTTCCATAACTATCTAGAGTGTCTTCATAGTCGTCGTATTCATCCAAAAAGTGTGGTTCTCGTTTTATGTCATCATATTTGTAATTAAGAGTTTCATCATCACCATACTCAAACCCCTCATCACTTTCTATATCTTCGTCGTCTTCAAACCAACTCAAAATCTTTCTCTGGCAGGCTGAACATATTTCCTGAAATGACAAAATATGGTGTCACTGCACTGCACAATATACACTTCCCATGCTGAAAATAATCAGAGCTACAGTTAAGGGAGCATACACAACTACTAAAATCGTCATTTCTCCACTAAACCCTATATACTGTGACCACTCTTTAGGATCGTCTTTTCGAGACGATTCTAAAGAGTGGTCACAGTATAGGGTTTGGTGGAGAAAAAAAGGAGTTATTCTTGAAAATGTTTTAATTTTCGCATTTTATCTGGGCCGCTGAAAATGTTTGCTTAATCTCTAATCAGCTGGACTTTTTCTGACGTCCGCTTCATTAAAACCTTTGAGAAACTACTGACCGGGTGTCAAACAGCGTTGGTCCAACTACTGACCGGGTGTCAAACAGCGTGGGTCCAACTACCGACCGAATGTCAAACAGCTTGGATACTGATGAGACGCAGAATAATTCGGCATCTCATCTGGGCAAAACTGTTTGCAAATACCAGTCATATCGCGCTCATCATGAAAAGAGATTAAAAAAAAGTAATCAATCGCATGGTAAATGTCCGGTTACCTGAAAACTTATACCAGGATCAAGGATGTGGTGTTCATATACATTCTATATGTGGGTGGTATACCATGTGGTTCAAACACTAGTCAATGTGACCTTGTAGAGTATTTAATATACTTTCATTCCAGTTTGGGTGGACCATATGCAGGCATGTGGTGTTCATATGCAGGTCAGGAAAAATGGGAAATATTTGGATGTTAGTTTCTGTATATTAAAAATACAATATAAACCATACTTTTTCTGAGTAGAAACTGATGTTAGCCATGTTTTTGTACCACCTAACCCTTTGCCTGCTGAGCTTCGACATCACTGGCATTTGCAAACAGCTTAGATCCATATGAGGCGCCGAGTACTCGGCGTCTCATCAGGATCCAAGCTGTTTGACTCTCGGTCAAAAGTTTTTTGAAAGTTTGAGAGAATCGGAAGAGGGTGAAAAGAAAGTCTAAACCGATATACTTTTACAGCAGGCTAAAAGTTAACATACTGCTCTTATAAATTTCATGAATACCCTTACGTCTGGTTCTTTGAAAAGCCTGAAATTTGGGAACGGAGTATACATGTACTTGTTATCTTGTTAACCATTCCCCTGTTCTATATTTATATAGTTGTTTCTTTACCAACTGAATATTCATGAACAAAATAATTATAAGGAAATATAGAAGGTGGATCCAAAAGAAGTAGATTTATCAAATTCCTTAAGCAAACAAAGCAGACCCTGATAAGACGGTTCCTATAGGAGCCGTCTGATCTGGGTCTAATCTGTTTGCAGATGCGTGAAAACACGTTTATAAATATATAGGAAAGGGTTAAAGACAATAAAGTCACTGAAGATTTAAATCGTATCAGATACAAAGCAGCTATATAGTAATGTGTTTAACCCTTATCGTGCTGAATAAAAATGTTGGCTAAAATTCCTATCTCGGGCAATAGTTATTTATTTATTTTTAGTTTAATTGTTTGGGAAACTACTGATCTAGTCTCAAACAGCTTGGTTCCTGGTCAGACCCAGAGTTGCTCTGCGCCTCGTCTGGATCTAAATTGTTTGAAATGACAGACGGGTAGCGTCTAGCATGACAAAATTAATGATAGCTCTACTCCACCTTGAATATTCATCTCAAAAACACATACACAGTTCTTACCTCATTCTGAAGAGTATCAGAGGAGAGCGTTAATACCGGGTTAGCTGGTGAAATGCTTCGTCACGCCTCGTATCCAAGAGTCCTTGGAGCCAACATATATTATTCTATATTCATTCTAACAGTATTTATAATTAATCATATAAATGTAACACAGGCATATCCAACATGTACAAATTGATTGAATGATCTCATTAACTACGTACAGCTGACAGACACCGTATCCATTGAGCCTTTAACCATTTATGTGATGAATATTCATGTAACAAATAATATTAATTTGATCTTTATAATAGCGTGTGACTACAGGACAGAAACAGCAGAATCATATTTATATTATTACAAAGCAAACAGAGTAGACCCAGATCAGGAACTCTGTTTGCAAAGGCATCTTTATCAGGTAAGCGCTTAACTTTCTTGCACAACTTTTCGTCTACTTGAAGTTTTATAATCTGGATGTTCTTCCTTTGTTACATAGACCATAATCTCAGTATCAAACAGTTTGGATCTTGGTGAGACTCCGAGTTACTAGGACACAGACTCTCTGCAATGATAATTCGACACTGGGGCAATAGTGTCAAGTTTCCAGCATGTTGAATTATTTTAAATGACTTTTAATTCAGATTTTTAAACTTTTCTCAAAGACGTACAGTAAAACCTCTCTATAATGGCCGCTAAACCACATCAAGTATTTTGTGTTAAAGGCAGAGGGCTGCTTAAAGTAAGGTGAAAGTAAAACAGAACGCTCCTATAGGACCGTTCTGTTTTACTTTCACCTTGCTTTAAGCAGCCACCTGCCCTAAACACCAACTAATTAACACAAGTTAGTGGCCGTTATAGAGAGGGTTTACTGTAAATACATGAATATTCATCTGAAGGGGCATGGGGTGGTTTAAAACATTTCCTTGCCTTGGTGAAATCTATTTAAAATATGTCTTCTACTTTAGTCGGCCATTGCAAAATTGCCACATGATTAAATTTTTAAGTTTTACTTTTCTCCCATACTTCGAGATACACATATTTATGCTTTGTTTGATATATACGCATATTTTATAAATTACTTCATAAATATTCATATTTATGCTTTACTACATATATGCGCATATTATACTTTACTTTTTACGCATGTGTGCTTTATTTCAAACGTATATTTATGCTTCACTTCACATAATGCATATTTTTACTTTTGCAAACAGAGTAACCCCAGATCAGACAGCTCCTGGAGGAACTATTTTGATTGTTCTGTTTGCTTAAATATTGCTATCGATCTGAAACAACACATTTTTGCATAGCAAATTTCTGGTTTTTGGATTACATGTATAAACTAACGGTTGGTATTTAGAGTCATATATTCATATTGGGTGAATGTAGCGAGATAGGTTTAGCACGTGTCATCGGAAAATCGTTTTTAATACTATCAAAAGTATTTTTCTTTCTAAACCAGGTTTGTTAGTTATATTAATTTATTTGATTTTTTTCCAAAAATATTGACAATCCTATCAAAACCGACGTTTAAAATCCATTTCAATGGGCCAGTCTATTTTTGTTTTCAAACAACGATTACAAAGTCATCTTTCGGACTGAGGTTATTGCAATTGGTCAATAAATATATCATTACCATTAGCATTAGCATATCTAAGAGAACCGTGTCATAGAATGGTGATAAACAATCCGTTTAGGAGTTATGCAATATTTTAGTTTCAATTGAAATAAATATTAAATATAAGCGAATTGCTACTTCAATTTCAACCATTCACCTTTTACTGATATTCGGTCCGAGTTTTATTATTACAGCTCCATTGAATCTCATCTGTCCGAACTCCCGTCTGCGCTGTAGTAGTTAACACTTTCGCTGCCAAACTCTGTCGTCTGCTAACTTTGACGTCTGCTACAAATTTTCGTTCTTTTGAT
Organism: Azorinus chamasolen; assembly: GCA_963576725.1. NCBI lineage: Eukaryota > Metazoa > Mollusca > Bivalvia > Cardiida > Solecurtidae > Azorinus > Azorinus chamasolen. Next base: position 6,851,862 of record OY755244.1, read on the forward strand.
TTTTTTCATTTTTGTTTCAAAAACATAGTAACAGTAACAAATAGTTTGGATCCTGATGAGACGCCGAGTTACTCGGCGTCTCATCTGGATCCAAACTGTTTGCATCCGGCATTGGCAGCGAAAGGGTTAATTGCGTGTTTTTCGAATCTGCACTGTTAAAACTGTTCAGAGACATATATATGTACATGTATGTATATGTCTCTGATCTATTACTGTTTGGAACCTGGTCTCGATCAAATTTAATATATGAAGTCAACTTCTAAGAGCTATACTAACCGGGAAAAAATATATGAAGTCAACTTCTAATAACTATACTAACCGGGAAAAAATCGTGTTTAACTCGACGTCATTCGTCCGCCATTTGCAATTTGAAATAGGGTCTAAAATCTCGATTCAAATTGAGTGAAATGCACGGTAGTAATTTGGTGCTCAGAATGAGAGGTAAATACTTACAACTTTTCTTGGTTATAACGTATTCTTTACCAATGGTCGGTCCCTTGCAAAACGTTATAAACGATCTTTAACGTGTTATCGAAATACATGTAGGTCCAAAAAAGTTAACACAATTTCAGAAATGTTTTACTCCAAGACATTGACCTTGGGAATAAATATGTGCATCTATGTCGAAAATGAAGAGTGGACGTGGAATTTTGAACAAAGCAACCCCATTAGTCCCCTAGACTAGTCTTGGTATAGGGCGGCTAAAAAGATGTCCGATTCCATTCTCAAAATTGAAAATTCTCCCTTTTTATTCAAAATCAGTGTAAACAGTTAACACCTAGTGTGATGCGGTCCTAGCCGATAGGTCATCTGGATCAAAACCACTTGCATAGAATACCACATATAGATATACACCGCAAGCGTGTCGGGGAGGGGGGGGGGGGGGCAGCAAAAGTAGTCGATATAACGACGAAATAAGCATCTAATCAGACAATAGTGTACACAAGTAAGCTTAAATTAAGCAGCCACCCAAGGGGCTGGATCAAAGTTGGTGCTTAATGCACAATATTACATTACTACAATTAGGACATCTGTACTGGAAAAATACTGTATAATACATGTAGTGTCATGCGTTAACACTTCTGTAACTGTATGTTTACGATGACATTATCATACAGCATTTACAGGCTGTGTACTTATTCAAAAAGAAGGCAACGGTGGCAATGGTGGCCATGAACCATTCACCTGGTTGATATGCCAAAAACTGTCCAATCTGCTGTATTGACTTTAACACATTCCCTCCTAGTGACGCATTTTGGTCACATTTTCAAACCTTTGTGATAAAAAGAGCATTTGCTCCATAAGAGCAAATGCTCTATTTATCACAATGGTTTCCAAACTACATAATTCTAAAATTCTCCTTTTTTACAGTTAATGCTCCTTTTCGGTAGATTAATTCAAACAGGCTGTGTCTAAAATAGTCTAGGAGGGAATGAGTTAATAGGAGACCATCTAAGACTCATTGCTGTGAAGTTAGATAAAATTCAATTCTGCAGTTTAAGAGAAGAGATCATTTAAAGAAACTGTTCACTGAATTTTTCAGCTCATATGGCATAATATACTCATACAGCCACTACAGCATATTTAAAGAAATTGTTCGTTAAAATCTATTTTAAGCTTCTGTGACACAATGATGCAGTGGCTGATTTAAAAAATGATAAAGGGTCAACTGCAGACCATTCCCCTGAATATGAAACAAGAGGGTCATTATGGCCCTGATAGCGCTCACCAGACAAGCAGAGGAGATTTTCAGTTTTCACTGTTTCTATAGAAAACTGGCCACCCCTGGGGCGGGGCCAATTTTGACCCCAGGGGCATAATCTATATAACTTTGGTAGAGGACCTGAACATGATGCTTTTTGCCAAATATGAAAGCTGAGAACCTTCCAGTTTCAGAGAAGAATATTTTCCAAGTTTTTACCATATGTTTCTATTGAAAACTGGCCACCATTGGGACAGGGCCAAATTTGACCCACGGAAATTTGTTTAGATGTCTAAGGAAAACAAGAGCCGCCTGTTGGGCCAACGCTCGTCTGATTTGGTGCTTGTCCACTGCTCCTCAAAGGGATCTACCAATCTATGAAATTTTATGCTGATACCTCTTATTCTTTTTGAGCAATCAGCTAAACTAAAACTTTTTGAAAACAAGAGGACCATGAGGCTCTGAAGCACTCACCTTAGATAACCCCCAGGGCGGGCCATTTTTGACCCAGAAGTCATCATTTGTACAACATTGGTAAAGAACCACAAGGCAAAGCAGCATGCCATTAATTAAAGGTATAAGTCTTATGATTTTAAGGCCAAGTTTCGCCCAGAGGTCGGGGTCGTAAGTTGAACATTCTTGGCAGAGGACCACAAGGCAAAGCTACATACCAAATATGGTTCCAGGGACGAAGATTTAAGGTTTTTCTTAAGCAAGTCTATGAAAAATTAATATGCCCCAGGGTTGGCAATTTTTTACCAAAGGGTCATAATTTGTGCAATCTTGGTAGAGGACTATATGATTAAACTGCATGTCTAATATTAAAAGTATTGGCCTTATGAATTCAGAAAAGAAGATTATGCAAAACTGATAAACTCCAGGGTGGGGCCATTTTGGTCAGGGGATCATAATAAGAACAATCTTGATAGAAGACTATTAAATACCGGTAATGATATATACCAAATATCAAAGGTCTAGGCATTTTAGTTTCAGAGAAGATGCTTAAAGATTTTCCTATGAAAAACTGAAAAGCCTGGGGGTGGGACCATTTTCGACCCAGGGGTCATAATTGAAGTTAAAACAATCTTTGTAGAGAACCATTAGATCATTCTACATAAAAAGTATGATAGCTCTAGACTTTACGTTTTCAGAGATGATTTTTAAAGATTTTCCTATGAAAAACTGATAAGCCCTGGGGCAGGGCCATTTTCGCCCCAGGTGTTATGATTTGAACAATCTTGGTAGAAAACAATTAGATGTTGCTACATACCAAATATCAAGGGTCTAGTCCTTACAGTTTCAGAGGAGAAGATTTTTAAACGATTTTCTTATGAACAAGAGGGCCATGAGGCCCTGAAGCGCTCACCTGAGATAACCCCAGGGGCGGGGCAATTTTTGACCACAAGAAATCATGTGTACAACCTTGGTAGAGAACCACTAGGCAAAGCAGTATGCCATTAATTAAAGGTATAAGCCTTATGGTTTCAGAGAAAAATAATATTTTATATTTTACCCATGAAAAACTGATAACCCCTGAGGCAGGGCCAAGTTTCGCCCAGTGGTCAGGGTCGTAAGTTAAACATTTTTGGCAGAGGACCACAAGCCACAGCTACATATTTGTAGAGGACCATTAGATCATGTTACATACCAAATATCAATGGTCTAGGCCTTACAGTTTCAGTAGATTTTTAAAGATTTTTCAATGAAAAACTGATAAGCCCTTGGGCGGTGCCATTTTTGGCCCGGGGGTCATGATTTGTACACTCTTTGTAGAGGACCATTAGATCATGTTACATACCAAATAATGATTTTCCTTTGAAAAACTAATAAGCCCATGGGCGGGGCCATTTTTGGCCCGGGGGTCATAATTCGAACAACTTTTGTAGAGGACCAATAGATCATGCTACATACCAAATATCAAAGGTCTAGGCCTTACAGTTTGAGAGAAGAAGATTTTTAAAGATGTTCCTATGAAAAACTGATAAACCCTTGGGCGGGGCCATTTTTGGCCCGGGGGTCATAATTTGAACAATATTTGTAGAGGACCATAAGATCATGCTACATACCAAATATCAAAGGTCTAGGCCTTACAGTTTGAGAGAAGAAGATTTTTAAAGATTTTCCTATGAAAAACTGATAAGCCCTTGGGCGGGGCCATTTTTGGCCCAGGGGTCATGATTTGTACACTCTTTGTAGAGGACCAATAGATCATGCTACATACAAAATATCAAAGGTCTAGGCCATACAGTTTGAGAGAAGAAGATTTTTAAAGATTTTCCTATGAAAAACTGATAAGCCCTTGGGCGGGGCCATTTTTGGCCCGGGGGTCATGATTTGTACACTCTTTGTAGAGGACCAATAGATCATGCTACATACCAAATATCAAAGGTCTAGGCCATACAGTTTGAGAGAAGAATATTTTTAAAGATTTTCCTATGAAAAATTGATAAGCCCTTGGGCGGGGCCATTTTTGGCCCGGGGGTCATAATTTGAACAATATTTGTAGAGGACCATTAGATCATGTTACATACCAAATATCAAAGGTCTAGGCTCTACAGTTTGAGAGAAGATGATTTTTAAAGATTTTCCTATGAAAAACTGATAAGCCCTTGGGCGGGGCCATTTTTGGCCCGGGGGGTCATAATTTGAACAATATTTGTAGAGGACCATAAGATCATGCTACATACCAAATATCAAAGGTCTAGGCCTTACAGTTTGAGAGAAGATGATTTTTAAAGATTTCCTATGAAAAACTGATAAGCCCTTGGGCGGGGCCATTTTTGGCCCGGGGGTCATGATTTGTACACTCTTTGTAGAGGACCAATAGATCATGCTACATACCAAATATCAAAGGTCTAGGCCTTACAGTTTGAGAGAAGAAGATTTTTAAAGATTTTCCTATGAAAAACTGATAAGCCCTTGGGCGGGGCCATTTTTGGCCCGGGGGTCATAATTTGAACAATATTTGTAGAGGACCATAAGATCATGCTACATACCAAATATCAAAGGTCTAGGCCTTACAGTTTGAGAGAAGAAGATTTTTAAAGATTTTCTATGAAAAACTGATAAGCCCTTGGGCGGGGCCATTTTTGGCCCGGGGGTCATAATTTGAACAATATTTGTAGAGGACCATAAGATCATGCTACATACCAAATATCAAAGGTCTAGGCCTTACAGTTTGAGAGAAGAAGATTTTTAAAGATTTTCCTATGAAAAACTGATAAGCCCTTGGGCGGGGCCATTTTTGGCCCGGGGGTCATGATTTGTACACTCTTTGTAGAGGACCATTAGATCATGTTACATACCAAATATCAAAGGTCTAGGCCTTACAGTTTGAAAGAAGAAGATTTTTAAAGATTTTCCTATGAAAAACTGATAAGCCCTTGGGCGGGGCCATTTTTGGCCCGGGGGTCATAATTTGAACAACCTTTGTAGAGGACCATAAGATCATGCTACATACCAAATATCAAAGTTCTAGGCCTTACAGTTTCAGTGAAGAAGATTTTTAAAGATTTTCCTATGAAAAACTGACAAGCCCTATGGCGGGGCCATTTTTGGCCCGGGGTCATAATTTGAACAATCTTTGTAGAGGACCATAAGATCATGCTACATACCAAGTACCAAAGGTCTAGGCTTTACAGTTTCAGAGAAGAAGATTTTTAAAGATTTTCCAATATTACCATATATGGGAAAAAAAAGACCACGCCCTCTGGCGGCCATGTTTTTTGCCGGATCAAAATTCTTTTAACAACTTTTAAAGTCTATCAACTGAGAAACATTTTGGTGAAAACTATATTCAAATCGGACAAGTCATTCTGGAGAAGAAGATTTTTCTAGATATTGTGTACAGTTGCCATGGCAACAAGACCGATGGCGCCACCCACTATCTTTTAACAACTTTTGAAGCACCCACCCACAGTATGTATCTGACCAAGTTTGGTTACAATTGGGCAGTCGGTTTCAGAGAAGAAGTCGTTTGAAATTGTTGACGGACAGACAGACGGACGGACTGACAGACGGACCGAAGGACGCCGGACACAGGGGTATCACAATAGCTCACCTTGAGCACTTTGTGCTCTGGTGAGCTAAAAACTGATAAGCCCCATGGCAGGCCATTTTTGGTCCGGGGTCATAATTTGAACAAAATGGAGGTCCATTAGATAATGTTACATATAAAACATCAAAGGTCTAGGCCTTACAGTTTCAGAAGATATTTAAAGATTTTCCTAGGAAAAACTGATAAGCCCCAGGGTGGGGTCATTTTTAGTCTGGGGGTCATAATTTGAAAATCTTTGTAAAGGCTATTAGATCATGCTACATACTAAATATCGAAGGTCTAGGCCTTACAGCTTCAGAAGATTTTTAAAGATTTTCCTATGAAAAACTGATAAGTCCTGGGGCGGGCCATTTTTGGCCCGGCCGTCATAATTTGAACAATCTTTGTAGAGGACCATTAGATCATACTACATACCATATATCAAAGGTCTAGGCCTTACAGTTTCAGAAAAGAAGATTTTTAAAGATTTTCCTATGAAAAACTGATAAGCCCCGGGGCGGGTCCATTTTTGGTCCGGGGATCAAAACATGAACAATATTTGTAGAGGACCATTACATCATGCTACATACCAAATATCAAAGGTCTAGGCCTTACAGTTTCAGAGATTTTTAAATATTTTCCTATGAAAAACTGATATGCCCCAGGGCAGGGCCATTTTTGGTCAGGGGGGAACAATATTCGTTCCCCCTAGCCACTGATGCTTCTGACAAAGTTTGGTTAAAATCCGGTCAGTGCTTTCAGTGATGTCGTTTGAAAATGTGACCGGACGCCAGACAGATTGCGGTCATAATAGCTCATCCTGAGCCAAAGCTAAAAATAAAGGGCAATAACTCAAAAAGTTTGAAATCAAGAGTTATAGTTCTTATGTAGGGGCCTTCTCCTCAATGAGATCTACCAACTTATGAAGTTTAATATTGATACCTCTTATACTTTTTGATTAATCAGCTACATTAAGTTTTTGCACACCACCGACGACGCCAACAACTACGACAACACCTACGACCAGGTGATCACAATAGCTGGACCCTTTTCTTCAAAAACATACAAGCTAAAAATCATTTGAAATCTATTTTAGCTTCTGCGTCCAAATTATGGAGTGGACCAGACTGATTACAAATGTATACAAATATGATAAGAGGTCACCTGCAGATCATTCCCTTGGCATTTCTTAATGTTTACGAGTTGCTGTTGTTTAAAGAAATTGTGGTGGCTGCAAGATGGACGACAGACACAAGGCGATCCAAATAACCCAACTTGGCCCTTTGTGCCAGGTGAGGTAATAATTCAAAAGCAGGTAAACCAATAAACCTTCTGGTTAATGTGCATGTCAGCAGTCCGAACGACAACCTATATTTAATATAGACTTATTTATTTTTCATTTATAAGCAAAACATAGGTTATAAATAATATTTTATTCTCATTAAAGTACAAACAGTTTGTACATGAAATAACATCACTCCAAAAACTTATTTTCAGAAACAATTACTCATCCCAAGTACACGTCTGACAAGCATCTGTCGTCTTCCATTGACTTCTAGTCACAATAATACAGTACAACCTCTCTAATAAAGCGACCACATATTTAATTACTATGGAAGTCTTTAAAAAGCAGGTAGTAGCTTAATGCAGGACAAAAGCAAGGTAGAAATCTTCCACCTGTATCAAAAATCCAGAATTAGGCATGTTTTGAGTGGTCATATTAGAGAGGCTTTACTTTACTTGATATTGCTTACTGCTGTTACATCTCTACAGCAGCCAACTTAATAAGCATTGGGGTCTTTAACCCTTTACATCATGAATATGCAAAAATGAAATAATGATATGAACATTAAGTAGCTGACTTTTAATAATGGCACCATGAACAAGTGGCAGAAACTGTAGACTCAGATCTATATTATTTCATATTAAGCAAGCATAGTAGACTTGGATCAGATGGCTCCTACAGGAGCTTGCTAAATCTAGGCCTACTCAGTTTGCAATGGCGTTAAAAGGCGACTTCATATAGTAAGGGATTAAAAGCAGGTGGTTGCTTCATGCAGAATGAAAGTTATGCCAAAAGGAGCTTTCAGCATTACCTGTATCCTGTATTAACCTACCAACAATGCTAAATACATGCAATTGAACTTCATTTGATTGGCTGTTGTAGAGAAGTTTTACAGCTTTCAATTTCAGTACCCAGTTGATCTGGATCAAAAACATTTTATCTGTTTTGTAGTTATTATTTCCATTTCCATTATTCATACTGTCATTTCTTTAGCAATAACAGCAGAGCAATAAAGATGGATATTCAAATACAATGTACTAAAACTGTCATTCCATCACCAAACTCAATGTTGTTACCAACAGAGTTTGGTGGAAAAATATATGAGCTATTTTTGAAATGTTTTAATTTATGCATCTTATCTGGGCCTCTGAAAACAGTTCAACCTACATACAGACATCCGTCTTTAGCACAGCAAAATCCGAAGCACTATCTTGAACAACTACATACAAACTGTGTTATTACAAACCAAATGAGTTATTAATACATAATGAGATGAAATGGTATGAATAGGTTCCAAATAATGATAGCTGTCCCCCAAGGTAAACTCCATTTTGAAACAGGGTAGACCCAGATAATCAGATTGGAACAATAGATTGATCTGGGTAGTATGTACAATTTACCTCTATTCATCTAACAGTGCATGTTGATCACCATATCCACTATATGTACAATCTTATTTAAGTCACTACTTATTGATTAAACATAAGTAGGTGGTTGCTTACTGCAGGAAAAAAAGTAATGCAAATAACTCCTCTGAGAGTTTTCTGCATTACTTTTATCCTGCATTAAGCTACTTTCTGCCTCTAAGATCCAGAACTGTACTTCTTAGTAATGGTGGCTTAACTCTTTGCACAATGAATATTCATGTACCAAATAATGACTGCATGAATACCAATTAACTGAAATTCTATAATAGGGTTCTGGAATAGGCAAGTTTTGGCTAAGACAAAAACTGCAGAATTAGATCTGCATTATTTCATAAGCAAACAAAGCAGATCCTTATCAGAGGGTTCCTACAGAAGCCCTCTGATCTGGGTCTATTTTGTTTGCAAAACCTTCAATAAGTGCCTTGGGTAAAGAGTTATAAAATTTATATTGACATTTTTTCTTACATGAATAGTCATACAGGAAAAGGTTAAGCATTCTTTCTTCTGATGCAACTCACATGGTATGATTCATAACATACATGCATTTTATTCTTAGTTCATTATTCTGACCTAAAGTTTCACATGTTTTCATCTCTACAACCAAACCTATTTCCCACACTACAACCTCTGTAAGTCTAACTTGGTCTGCTTTGTGACTCATCGCATGTTAATGTAGCACATTGGGTCTTAAACACCAACAATTGCTTGTCCTCCCATTTGGTTTTGAAAAAATAAAGTGATAGCAAACAAACAACATGACTAAACTATGTTTGAACATAACTGAAAGTTTATAACTCAATTCTCAATTATACAACATGATGAAAAGAGTACATTGCATGAACTTGTTAGATTCTACTCCCTAAACAATATTGGACCCAAGAATGTACACACTTTAAATTCTTACACTTTCACACTTTCTTTAGCCCTTTACTCCATGAATATTCAAAGGCAGACTCCATACATTATGAACATTAATTACTTACTTCATATTTTTGTATAAAACAAGTGAATAAATAGCTAAATTGCAAAGAGATCTAAGATATTCTATAAGCAAACAGGGCAGACCTCGCTCATATGGATCGTACAGAAGCCATATGAATTGGGTCTACTCTGTGTCAAAAAAAAGCTTCTCTATGGAGTAAAGGTTTACTACAGTAGAACCTCTTTCTTGTGACCACTTCATTAATAAACAGACTTGTCATTAAAAGTAGGTGTATACTAAATGCAGAACAAAGTAAATGCAGGAAACTCCACAAGCAACTTTCCGCATAAGTTTTGTCCAGCATTAAGCTACCACCTGTCATAACACGTTGAATACTGAATTTTCAAAGTGGAATGGTCCATCACTGATTAAATAAAGAGTCCATTCAATAGAAAGGGATTCAACTTACTAGAGAACTTTGAATGACAAACTGTGCAGACCCTGATCAGAGGGCTCCCCTAGGAGAGTTATGGTTAGCTCCTCTAGGAGCCCTCTGATCTGGGTCTACACTGTTTGCAACTGCTAGTACACTCGTTTCCCGTACTCAAACGGTTAAAGACTCAGAATGAGATATCTTTCGAGTATTCACTGTCCAGAGGTTTTACTGTACGCAAAAAAATTTGTACATTGGAATGGTACGGAGTTTACACCTTTATAAACCCAAACACAAATAAACTATGCAAGATTAAGGGTGAGATTTGTCAATAAAAGCTATCTTTGGCTATCATAAGCTTGTAAGTTTACTCGTAAGAGCTGAATTTCCAAAGTATAGAATCTCCCACTCTTAAACACAGTCAGTGATTCTATGTAACAGATGCCATTGATACTGTTTACATCTTAACCCTTTCCTTCGCGTGGCAAACAAAGTAGACCAAGATCAGATGGCTCCTGTAGGAGCCATCTGATCAGCATCTGCTATGTTTGCTTAAGAAATAATAAACATCTGGTTCTACAATTTCTGTGATGGTAATAAAAATCCTTTGTTCATTATGCAATTATAAAACTTTACCCGATTCATATTCATGATATTTCTTACATGAATATTCATGAAGGAAAAGGTTGAGCCATTAATTCAATGCCAAACAGTAATAAATTACTAAAGTATGTACGATCACTCAATTTTGCAGGTGATATGGGCCATTAACATAATCTTTTTTCCTCTCAATCTTAGAATTCTCACTTGTGGAGGATTGTATTTATTTTTCATCTGAAAAGACATTTGTCTGTCTTCTCTTATACATGTACATGTATGTACAAAGAGTAAACCAAAAACTGAAATAAATAACAATGATCCAATTTCCCTCTCTACTGATGTAAGCATTTTTTAAAGAATGAAGTTTTGTGAGCATGATTTATTTACACTACCATTCCTCCAACTGTCATCAAAGTAACACAGATAATGAGTGGAAAAATATGTATCTTGAAAATTGAATGTCTACGCAGGACTATTGTTACAACTCGTCATGGTCATCCGCCTGAAAAGAAACAAGGGAGGTAACAATTATGAGACTGATACATTGGGCTCATGAAGTTACCTCCCCTTGTACAAAGGGATTTTTTGCCTGGTGCTAGCTGTGCCACGTGTGTTTTATCTTATTTTCCCGTTTTCACTTTCTTCAACATTCATTTTGGGTATGGTTTTGCGCGCTTTCGCATGAATGCATGCTTGACACAGGTAGTAAAAACAAATGCACTTTTTGAGTATAAAACACAAATACTCAACCACAACAAGATGCTAATGAAAAAAAATATACTCTAATCTTGTCTGGACTTCAACGGTTGGTTTCCCATGCAAACAGGAAAATATACCCTACTTCAGCAAAAGAGTAACCAAGGTTATTTGCATCCAAAACACACAAATCAATTTAAAAAGAATGTTTATGCTGAAAAATTATGACCATTAAATTTGAGAAACACATTTCCAATTGCAGCCTATCTTAAAAGAATTACAGCAAAGTTCTGAATTCATGATTTGATCATTCATCTTATCATATATATATTTACACACTAGTTTTCCAAATTATAACAGCTTACCAATGATATAAAAATGAAAATGTGTCCCCTTTTCATGAGAACAGTGTCAAAGTCTAACAAGTCTTTACATTTTTTTTTTTACAGATTCTATCTAAAAAATCAAAACATTAAACATTTTTTATAATACGAAGAAAAAGTAGTTGCAAGTAATTTGACTATGAATGTTGTTTTACTTTCACCTTGCTTTAAGCAGGCACCTGCTTTGACACAAAATACTTGATGTAACTTAGTGGCCATTATAGAGAGGTTTTACTGTACTGATCTATCAAGATCTCTTACTTCTCAGCCAACCCCTATCTTGCTGTTACTCATTAGAAAAACCTCTCTAGGGTGATTCTAAAGAGTAGCAGCTAGATAGGGTAAATATAATTTTTTTTAGCTCTCTTAGATTTCCTATTAAAATTATAAATACAGTAAAAACCCTCTAAACCCAAATTCTAGTAGAGAAGAATTTAGATACTTTTAGGCAGGTGGCTGCTTAACGCAGGATGAAAGTCATGTAGAAAGCTCCTAGAGATTTCTGCATGACTGTCACCCTTCATTAAGCTACCATCTGTCTCCAAGACCGATATTTAAACTAATTTCATCATCCAGTTTAGAGAGGTTTTACTGTATTCCTGTTATCTACTGCCATGTTTTTCAGCTACCAGCTGTATTTGTTGTTTATCATCTACTAGCTGCGTTTGTTATTTATCATCTACTAGCTGTAGTTTTTGTTTATCATCTACTAGCTGTAGTTTTTGTTTATTATTTACTCCCTGGTTACTCTGTTTGAGCTGAACTATAAACAAAACACACACACAGGCAAAAAGCTCTGGTACAAGGGGAAGTAACTTTTGTCAGACAAATTAACTGTAACAGTTGTGTTAATGGCAAATCAGTTCAAGTCTTGTTTGTATGAATTTAAAAAATAAGCATTTGGAAAAAGTGTCCAGAATTCAAGAATTCAAACTGTCACAAAACTTGAACTTTTACAACTTGTTTACATGCATTTAGGCTTCATTACGATTATCATCTGATTTTTTATGGCGAACATTAAGAAATGTTCAAGTAAACTGAAAAATCAAATGAACTTAAACCCTTTCAACATTCAGAAACTTTAGAATGCAAAAACTGCTGTCTGCTGAAATTCTGAAGATCATGATTTTCACCATTTCTCTTCAAAAACGCACGTCAAACAGTTAGAATCCTGATGAGAGGCTAACCCTCATGTGGATCCTATTTACATAAGTTATCACAAATTGGTTAACCCATTCCCTTATACTGACGACTTTTGACGACTCTGTGAAAGTCACTTTGTGAAACTATTGTGATAAATAGAGCAATTGCTCCTAAACATTTGCTCCTAAAGGAACAAATACTCTATTTATCACAATGGTTTCAAACTAAAAAGTTCTAAAAAATTTCCTTTTCTCCAGTTAATGCTCCTTTTCGGTAGATTTATTCAAAAGAGGTTGTATCTAAAAATAGCCTATTAGGTAATGGGTTAAAAGGGTTAAGAAATAAACACAAAATGATATGGAATACACTGGTGATATATTTAGAATTTATGTGTTGAAACTTTGTGATGACAATGAAGAAAAAAAGACTATTTAACTCTTTGCACGCTAAATAATTATCGACTGTCAATATTGTCGTCTACTAGAGTCAAAGTGTCAAATAGTTTGGATCAAGAAAAGATGCCGCCAAGTTTCTCAGCATCTCATCTGGATCTATACAATTGGCAAAGGCTATAATGAATTTGTCAGTAGCCCGCAAAAAGTTAAAAACAACGTCCACTAACTACTATCTAGTTACCACCATATAAAAATAATCACAACATATTCAATATAATTAACCCTTTATCCCATAAATACGCCTATTCACACCTCTACAAACAGAGTAGACCCAGATCAGACGGCTCCTTTATGATCAGGATCTGCTCTATTTGCTTTATATGAATAAAATAGATTATAATTCTACAGATTCTACCATGGCTATAACACATGTACATGTGTTCATGTGCCATTATGAAAAATAATCTAATTAATATTCATGATGCTATTAATTCTTTAAAGAATATTCATGAGGTAAGGCGTTAATCTAAGTTACTTCTAGTTTTAATTACGACTTGAAGAAATATGTAGCTATACCGGTAGCACAACATGCCCCTACCCTTAAAAAAAACCCTTTTTCTTAACCCTTTCCCTGTTGCATATTCATGTATGAAATAATGGCATCATGAATAATAATTAGAGTATTTGTTATAATGGCACACAGGACAATTTGGCTCAGCAGAAACTATAGAATCAGATTTATATTCACCATAAGCAAACAGTAGACCCTGATCAGACGGCTCCTGTTGGAGCCATCTGAACTGGGTCTACTGACTCTACTCTGTTTGCAAAGGCATGAAAAGGTGTTTATATGAGAGAAAGGGTTAACTCTTTTGCTGCCACATACTGCAAAATTCACCTTCTGCTTCAATTTCATCTGTATCACAGTATTGAACAGTTTGGAGCTCAATGACTCACTAAATAACTCAGTGTCTCATTAGCATTCAAACTGTTGGTAAAGCAGATTACAGACTTACCAAAGGCAGTCAACGAGTTGACACTAAAACCGGTTTTTTTTATCATTCATTTCTTTGCATACCATAGGCAGAATTGATTATTTAAAAGATGGCAAAAGCGTTGCCACACAAATTTGACAACAGGACAGAGCCAGATCAGAGCACTCAGTAAGACACTCCTTGATCATGGTCTGCACTGTTTGCCATTTTAACTATTTTAACACTTAGTACTTTCCATCTGCCAAAACTGTTGTCTGCTTAATTTTCTCTTCAAAAATGTAGTTCAGGTGTAAAACAGTTGACGTCCTGATGACACACCAAGTTACATGCTGTCTCATCTGTATCCAAAATGTTTTCAATGCTGAACTTTTAAATGAACTATTCCAAAATTCAAACAGGCCATGCTTACCATGACTATTAACCCTTTCCTCCATAAATTCTCCTTTCTATGCCTCTGTAATAGTAACTATAGGAGCAAATGCTCTATTTATCACAATGATTTCAAACTACCAAATTCCAAAATTGTCCTTTTCTCTAGTAAATGCTTCTTCAGGGTAGATTCATTCAATGTGGTTGGGTCTAAAAACAGCCTATGGAGGAAAGGGTTAAAGGATTTGTTGAAAAGAAAAATGTAACATGACAAACAGTGCAGACTCTGATGTGAGAGCTCCTCTAAGAGTCCTCTCATCTGGGTCTGCACTGTTTGCAAAGGACATTAGTGGCTCGTTTCCTGCGCTGAAAAGTTTAATCATGAATTTGCTGCTAGTATGCATAAAATAATTTTAAATACTTGTTTTAGTTGGTTTTTGCATGTTCAGGTTCTGTGCTAGAAAGGATCACATCAATTACAATAAAAGTTGACCTATGTTAATAAGTTCACTTACTTTATCTTCTGTCTCTTCAGTATCTTCTTCACCGTCAGCATCAACTTCATCATCATCATCTGCTTCAGCTTCTTCTTCCTCCTCTGGCTCTTCATCAACCTGCATAGACAACAATATTCTACTACAATACATCAAAGCGACATGTATGCCCATCTTATACGCAGTCTAAGCTGTAGATAAAATATGGCTGATACATCAAAATCTTTCATTTCTCAACCAAATCCTACTGTTTAGATAGGGTTTGGTAGATAAATAGTAGTCAGGGTTGTAGTGTGACTGATCTATCAACATCTTTCATTTCTCAGCCAAATTCTATCTAAACAATAGGATTTGGAAGATAAATATAAAATAATAATCTCAATAAGATTTTCTAAATACATGTACCCATATTATCTACAGCTCTATTAACTGTATTTTCAAGGCTTCATTATGATTTATCAGTGGTATCCACAATGCAAATACAGTAGAACCTCTCCTAAGCAGCCATTCTTCTATTGAACATAAGAGTCTTAAAAAGCAGGTGGTTCCCTAATGCAGGGCAAAAGTAATGCAGAAAGCTCCTATAGGAGCTTTCTGCATTACTTTTGACCTGCATTAAGCTACCACCTGCCTTACAGAACCATAATTAGACACATTTTTGATGACAGGTTCTACTGTACTCTTGTTATTGAACCACAGCAGCAGTCAGTTGCCATGACTACAGCAAGACTAAAATGCACATAGAGAAAGTAGAAGGAAACATTACCTGTGCGTCTAGATCCACATCCATGGCATGTCGAAGCATTTTCTCGATTCTTGATGCAAATGACGCAGAATCTGGTACAAGATAGCCGGACCGTAGTGTTGCAGTCTCAAACATGACCATGGCCAAGTCCTTGGCTGTATCGTCCTCGGCATTGGCCTGTAGTGGAAGAAAATGTTAAACAAGAAATGAGTATACTGGCATTTGCAACCAGTGAAGACCCAGATCTGAGCTTCTAGGGTCTGCATTGTTTGTCATTCCAATTCCATTTGCAAATTATACCCCTTCAACTGAACTATCATCAAACAATAATGGACCATTCCACTTTGAAAGTTCATTACCCTACCTTAAGATAATGTACATATACATCAACTATTCCACAGTAGACATTCCTTTTCAGTTTTTCCCCTTTCCATTGACGTGTCGGCCACTATTATGAAAACTTAATTCATATTCATATTCACAGTGGTTTCCGAAATCAATATAAAGTCAATGGGCCAAACATGTCTGTGAGTTTTCCTTCTCTTCAAAAGTTGGCAGTTTTCTAAAGATTTAGCAGTATTAATATACTGTTAATAATTTTGATGAATATATATACATGTTTATACTGTGGGAAAATGATTGGTAAGCATCATTTTAATGATATGAATATGTATACAACTTTTGATGTTCACGGATTGATACATGATTAGAATATAAAGTTAACTCAACACTATATCGCCAGATTTGTGATAACCTCTACAGATTTAAGTATAAATGTTATAACTACTCTTCAGAACCATTATTAAAGAGACAATTCTAAAGAGTGGTCACAGTATAGGGTTTGGTGAAGACTTAAAGGAGCTATTGTTGAAAATGTTTTAATTCACCAATCTTATCTGAGCCTCTGCAAACTGTTCATATTCTGATATTTGGAGAAAAAAACAAGAGTAACGCATACGGTACATAATACGCCCACTTGCAAACTTTCTCTGATTCAACATGCCTTATAAGTGTTGACATTTTCTAATCTGTGCTTCAGATCTTGATTTCCATATTAAGGTGATACTATTTTTTTTTAAAATGAAGTGAATATCATTTTTGCAGATTCACATTAAGGTTTAACCATATAAAAAAATTGAAGTAAATATCATTTCAAATGAAAAAGCTATGGCCATCCTCTTATTTGCATAGATTTGCATTATTTTTTTAAGTGCAAGGGCCATAACGCCGAAACAAAAAATCAAATGATCCTCAGAATCGACTTAGCTTCAGGTCTTGATACATTAAACATGTGTATGAAGTTTCATAAATATCTGTCAAACAGTTTTGCCAGAAAACAGCGGACAAACTATTTGTATATATTTGCATTTTTTTAAAGTAAAAGGGCAATAACTCTGAAACAAAAAATCAAATAAACCTCAAAATCGACTCAGCATCAGATCTTGATGCATTAAACATTTTTGTGAAGTTTCATTAATATCTCTCAAATAGTTTTCCCAGAAAACAGCGAACAAACTATTTGCATTATTTTTTAAGGACAAGGGCCATAACTCTGAAACGAAAAATGAAATGATCCTCAGAATCAATTCAATTTCAGATCTTGATGCATTAAACATTTGTGTGAAGTTTCATTAATATCTCTCAAATAGTTTTCTCAGAAAACAGTGGACAAACTATTTGCATATTTTTTAAGGACAAGGGCCATAACTCTGAAATGAAAAATCAAATGAACCTCAGAATCCAATCAGTTTCAGATCTTGATGCATTAAACATGTGTGTGAAGTTTCATTAATATCTGTCAAATAGTTTTCCCAGAAAACAGCGAACAAACTATTTGCATGTATTTTTTTAAGTAAAAGGGCCATAACTCCAAAACAAAAAATCAAATGAACCTCAGAATCGACTCAGCTTCAGATCTTGATGCATTAAACATTTGTGTGAAGTTTCATTAATATCTCTCAAATAGTTTTCCCAGAAAACAGCGGACAAACTATTTGCATATTTTTTAAGGACAAGGGCCATAACTCTGAAATGAAAAATCAAATGAACCTCAGAATCAAGTCAGCTTCAGATCTTGATGCATTTAACATTTGTGTGAAGTTTCATTAATATCTGTCAAATAGTTTTCCCAGAAAACAGCGGACAAACAAAATGTTGACGGACGAACGAATGAACGAACGAACGAACGAACAAACGAACGAACGAACGAACGACCGAACGAACGAACGGACGGACGGACGGACAGGGCCACGACAATATACGACCACCTTTATTAGGTGGGCGTATAAAAATATGGAAGAACTTGCTCTTTGAGCAAACGTTAGCGTTGTAAATATTTTTTATACTAACATCAACCCTGGTTTTCAATTCCTTAATGAGAGGATGCCGTGGGTTGACCTCCAAAGTTTTCTTCTGTGTTGCATAGTACCTGAAATAGAACATAGCTCATATTATAAATAACTATTCTCCTGGCGTATTCACACTTTATTTGAAAAAGACATCTTTTGAAACCTTTTGTGGTCTGCTTAAATGTTACAGATTCACAACTGTTTGCCATCGCAATAAATATCCTAATATTTTAATTACAATTTGAATATTTACTATACATAACAAGTGAAACCATGCATGCAAATCCATCAGGTAAGGGGTTAACAATAAATTTCAGGTTGGTTGAATTTATTTTCCACAACAGTTTAACCCTTTCCTGCATAGGCTATTTTTAGACCCAACCTCTTTGAATGAATCTACCGAAAAGGAGCATTTACTAGAGAAAAGGAACATTTGAATTTTGCAGTTTGAAACCATTGTGATAAATAGAGCATTTGCTCCTATAGGAGCAAATGCTCTATTTATCACAATGGTTTCAAGAAGTGGTTATTACAGAGGCATAGAAAGGCGTTTTTATGGAGGAAAGGGTTAAAACACTTTAAAATCACAAAAGTTGAATTATGGGGTTTTAAACACAAATGTTTGTCTCAAAATCAACACAAACAGAAGATCTCATAACATTTGTGGAACAATATTTAATTCTGCTGTAAAAATAAGGTGTGCTTAATCACTGAGCTGCATATTTGTGATTTATTCCAAGATTTCTAGACACTATGGACCAAGTGGTAAACAGCTTTGATTCTGATGACACACTAAATTACTCAATGTTTCATTTGGATCCAATTTGTCAGCAAATGCAAGTCGGGTCGACCACAGCGTAAGCGTTAATCAAAATATAAAGAATACTAAAAACATGTTTGAACAAATCTTATTTCAATACAGCAATTTGTTTCCACCCTTAATGTACCAGAACAAAATAAAGAAGATCTTTGCAAACAGTGAGGGAGCCCTTTGATCCGTGTCTGCACTATTTGTCATAAAAATCATTTTAATAAGTGATGAATTTTGATACAAGATTATGTTCAACTTATATTCAGAAAGGGAGGTGCCAGTTTTAATTATTCGACAAGTTAAGGGTTAAAGACTATATATCAATGTTACAAGGTTTAATGCCTACTGCTGTGAAGGATCCTGGGACTTGGCATACGCCTGTGCTTTCATGATTCTCTCCATGTTTCCAGACCATCCATACATACTGGCAACCAGGGCACAGGGGGAGTCTGTCAGTCTCTCGGACACGGTGGCCTTCTCAATCTGCAACAACCATTTTAAAGAAACTTAAAACTTGTCCCGCTATGAAAAATGTTTTCTGCATAAACTATGCTCTGCTGCCTTTTACATACAGTGTGGACTGTGGACTCGATTTAACAAAATGGTCGAGACCAGGTTTTTTTTCATAGAATTGAAATTTCGTTGAAACGAATTTTGCCTTTTCGGCAATCTCAAACGTGGCACTGATTAGTATTTCATGAAACTTTATTGGTATTTTAAACTGTGTATGACATAAAGTATAAACTCACTGTAATGTCTGTCTCAATATTTCGCAATGTTTGTACAGTGATGTCTCGTTAATCCGGAATTCGTTAATCCGGAAAACTCGCGATCCGGACGAAAGTCATGTGGAACGGATTTTTTGTGCAGTAAATTGACTCGTTACATCTGGAAATTCGCGTTCCGGAACCGGACATAGATTTCCTGTAACCAATCTATGTATTTACCTGTATTTGTGACTCGTTAATCCGGCCGGGTCAGTAGCCCCGGGGCTTAATTGCCCACCCCTGACACTTAACAACAGTGCACCGCTGAGGTGCGAATACTTGTGTCTACAATCACGGGCATGGGTAAAACAACCCCTGACTGTGTGCAAACTGGCTATTTATCAAAGCATATGGCACGCGGGTAGTGATGTTTGATATTCATTAATGTTCCTTAATGAGATGCACACTCGCCCAATTAATTTGTTACGTTAAAACCGCGCCGCCATCGTTAAACTGTTAATCACCTTAAATGATTTGCTAATTCAGTATTTATCGGGATTCCCGCTATTTAGGAATTCCCTAAGATTCTAACTCACGCGTGAGCTGGCTAGTTCCCGACTTCAGACTTACAAGTACATGTACGCGGATGGAATATTCGGGAAACCAGTCATGTCAAACATGGAGACCTACGCCGATTTTACAAAATTTGCCCGCAGGCATATTCGATAATCCAAATTGTATTACTCAAATGAGAGAACTGACACTTATGGATAGGGTGCAAAAAGCATTTAGAACGACAAACAAGGCAATTATTTTGATATGACTTGCGATTATTACGGGCATATGCATACATGAACGTTACAAGAAAAGATTTCTTGATGCGAAAGTAAATTTGTACATATACATATACAATGTTTATGATTGAGTTGATATTTTGCAGCATACGACGGTGATTCGTTAATCCGGAAAATTCGTTAATCTGGAAATTTCGCCGGGAACGAACGTTTCCGGATTAACGAGACATCACTGTAATTTAACTCAAAACGTGAAAGATTTGTAGCCAATAGCAATACAATTGTGTCCTATCAGCGAGTGGGTCGCCATTTTGATTGCATAATGATCACAAATTCGTAATATGTACTAGAAGGGAAGTATTACATACAGCGTTTAGTAAAGACAATTTGCTTCTTGAATATCTATAATTTTAATTACATTTTAAATTTTAAGATTGTCACCATCTGAGAATTCTACAGATAAAAAAAAAGAGTTTCGTATCTAATTTTGTATCGATTGTATTAATTTTGTAGAACCTATGATTTTTTTTCAAAATTATGCATTGGTTATCCTATTGTCTATTTTTTATTCACCACAAAAAGAAAGTTTAGAGTGAATTGTACCTGTCTGACTCATCATTCGTGTTCAATAGTTTTCATAGGTACTGCCATAATTACAAAAAATACCCTACTTGATTGAATGACCGCTCTCAAACAAAGGTATAGCCCAGGATGCAATTATCATGCTAAAGAGTTTACTGTTTTCTGATCAAAACTATTAAATTATTTTCTTGCATACCTGATCCTTCAGTGCCTCCTCCTTCAGCCATTTCAGAAGGGGCTCGAATTCTTTCTCCTGAGCTTCTTTCCTCTCCTTAGCCTTCTCAGATTGGTCCAGCTTCAGACCCTCTTTGGCAACGTTCTGGAATTTCTTGCCTTCGAATTCGGGGAGAGACTGGATGCAGTATTCATCCACCGGCTCAGTCAGGTAAATCACCTCGTAGCCCTTCTTTAACAATCTTTCAACAAATGGTGACGTCTCGGCCTGAAGACAAGGACAAGAAACAAAATCATTTCGTTTCAAGTTTACTTTTTCAGAATGTTGTTGAAAAGTTCAGCAATCTGAGGTAATAGTCAGTAGGGTTATTTCACTAATACAAGTAATTTCCATTTTAACCTTTTCAACACAAAGTAACTCTCATGGTTCTGTAAAAAATGTCTGCTACAATTTTGTATCAATATTTTTTTATATTTCTTATTAACAAGAGAGTCGTCACAGGTGACAAATGCCCCCAAAGTGTTTGACACCGAAATGCATTTTGGCGGAAAAACAATACAATGTAATGCAGGTATAACATGAAATTTTGATGCTGTTAAAAATGACACAGGAGTCAGTTCTTAACATTAGAAACAGAACCTTTGACGATTATGATAGCTAAGAAAAGAGCCAAGAGTCAAAACTTCAAAAACGTCAAAAGAGTCTCAACGTTAAAAAGGACCCTGGGTTGATTGTCAACGTTAAAAACAGATCCTGGGTAAATTCTTAACGTTTTAAAAAATCAAAGGCCTGAATGGCCATAATGGCTTTCGGGTTTGATATGGATGTTAAAGGCATTTCAAAGCTCCTTATATAAGTGACCCCCCCCCCCCCCCCCTATATATACAGTATCCAGCTGTGCTCCTGCAGTGTCCAGTCAAGGTCCATAGCCACAAGAGATAAAGTTATGCAATTATACATTGATCTTCTGTGATGGTAGCCCGCCTTATCAGTTTGTGTATCAGATGCTTGACAGTCAGCTCTCAAAATACACAGCATGGGGTTAATTGGTCAACATTCCTTTTGAAATGCCTTTAAGTGTAAGGGGAGAAATTGGGGGAGTTAATAACAATAATGTCTTGGAATTGATAAAAGTATTAATAACAACACATTTTTGTGAAACACTATGCCCCCGATTGTGACCAATATAATATAAATTTGACCTGTAATGTGACATTTAACTGTAACAATGTATATGACCTTGATTTTAATAACCCCCCCCCCCCCCCCCCACCCCCAAAAATAAATAAAAATGTAAAAATGTTCGCCTCTGTAAGTTGCACAGGTATGCCAGGTTTGAAGTATGTAGATCTATGTGCAATGGCTACAAAGTTATTGCCAACATTAAAGTTTGAGCCAAGCCAATAAACAGCGCAAAATCAGCCCCCCCCCCCCCCCCCCCCCCCCCCCCCCCCCCCCCAAATTGTTTATATATAGACATGCTTCTAGTTTCTACTATGGCCAAAAGAATATCTTAATTATATTCATGATGTCATTATTTCTTACATGAATATTCATGAAGTAAAGGGTCAATTAATATGATTTCATGTCTAAAGCTGATGCAAAAACTGAAGCACAACATCAAAGTTATACTTGTTCAACTAATTCTTACACATAACATTTATTTTTCCATGGTCAGCACTCGTTTATTTTGAATAAATGTAGTCTGCTTACAAATTGAAGGTAGACTGTTTTTATTTTTAATTACTAAGTAGATCCATATACATGTACATACAGTTACGGTAGTTGTTTGGAACCTGATGAAACTCAAATTCAGAACTACAGTCTGAAGTAGAGTTGTAATCTGGGAAAGACATTTCAACAAATTGCTACCTACTTTCGCTTTTACACGACACAAACGTCTTGAGCAAACGACAGTGTCGGCGACTCGGCGGTTACACGATACATAGAAGAGGCTCTATTTTCACAGTTGTTATTGACGCTGGAACATAATTTGATTGAATATCTGTTGAAAACATTCTATGGTTAATACTTACTTTGATAAGCCGATAGAACCCCGTGTTTTTACGGTTTTACTGCTTGTAAGACTTAGACTTGTGTTGAGGTTGGGTGCCAAAGTCAAAACACGCTGTTCGATGCGTGATACATGTGTATATGGGAATTCCGAATTTCATTGGTTGATTATTTTAGATTTCTTTGACCTTGTCCTCTATGAAACGTCCTATTTCTAATTTGAGTACGGGTCAAACGAAAATGACCGAATGCGACGCAAAAGGCAGTTTGATTGGCTGAAGATGTAGGTCTATATGCTAATCAGTTACGAATGTGTATAAAAATGCAATCGGAAACCTCGACTATATTCCTTCTGCTTTAGAACGCCAAGGTGTTGCGAAAACTACGGTAAAAATATTCGTTCGCGTCTTCTTTGGAGTTTATTAAACTTCTGTATCTGTATCTATACGTCGTAGAATGCTATATAGGCTTTTTCAAGACTTTTAAAAAGTTTATCTTTGTGTAGATTAGTAGTAATTATCTTACACAGCGAATTATTATTAAATACGTGAAGAGTAAACAAATGCATGAACATTTTACAACCAAACTAGTGCAGACTTGAAGAAAACTATTTTGTCTTGCGCATGTTCACTAGACAAGTGAACTCGTTGCCGTAAAGAGACCGACTGCTATATGGCTCCGAAAGCCATAAAAAGACATGGGGTCAAATTTCAATATTAAAAAAACATACTGTGTTGATTGTTACTGTTAAGTTGATTCTTAACACTTAAGAAAGACCCTATGTCGATCCTTAACGTTAAAAACATACCCTCAGTCAATTCTAAACGCATGGTCAAAGTTTCATGTAACACTGGCTCTTAGACAGCTGCAACAGAAGTTACCTAATATGGATCTACATTCTTTGCATAAGCATGTATAGCATCTGATTTAGGTAGTGTTGTAAGCAAGCAATGAAGATCCAGTAGCTCCTACAGGAGCTGTCTGATATGGGTCTATATTGTTATAATGCTGTAATTCATCTGAAAGTTCTGACACTGCAAGTATTTGAACAGCATGGCCTACCCATGTATGAATAGTATTTAGAGCTCTTTATAATGTCTGATTCATGCTAATGTAGTAGCAAACAGTGTAGACCCTGTAGTTTGATTTGGGTCTACACTGTTTGCCTAAGCATACCTGTCCAATACTTACAAATTACAAATTTGGAATCTGTAACTGATAAGGAATAGGAGATATGCTCCGGACAAGCCTTTAGTAAAATCAAGGTCAAAGGTCAAGGGCACATTGACCTGAAAATGGTACGCGACACTCCGCCATCCCAAGATGAACTCACACACCAAATTTGGAATCCGTAGCTGGTAAGGTATAGGAGATATGCTCTGGACAAGCTTTTTGTATCTGGTAAGGTATAGGAGATATGCTCCGGACTGTAAAATTGAGGTCAAAGGTCAAGGTCAAGGATCTGAAAATGGTACAGGACTCTCCGCCGTCCCAAGATGAACTCACAAACCAAATTTGGAATCCGTAGCTGGTAAGGTATAGGAGAAATGCTCCGGACAAGCTTTGTGTAAAATCGAGGTCAAAGGTCAAGGTCACAGTGACCTGAAAATGGTACGTGACACACCGCCATCCCAAGATAAACTCACACACCAAATTTGGTCTCCGTAGCTGGTAAGGTATAGGAGATATTCTCTGGACAACCTTTTTTGTAAAATCGAGGTCAAAGGTCAAGGTCACAGTGACCTGAAAATGGTACACGACATTTCTCCATCCTAAGATGAACTCGCACATCAAATTTGGAATCCGTAGCTGGTAAAGTATAGGAGATATACTCCGGACAAGCTTTTTGCAGCTGGTAAGGTATAAGCTTTTTGTAAAATCGAGGTCAAAGGTCAAGGTCACAGTGACCTGAAAATGGTACGCGACATTCCTCCATCCCAAGATGAACTCACACACCAAATTTGGAATCCGTAGCTGGTAAAGTATAGGAGATATACTCCGGAAAAGCTTTTTGCAGCTGGTAAGGTATAAGCTGTTTGTAAATCGAGGTCAAAGGTCAAGGTCACAGTGACCTGAAAATGATACGCGACACTCCGTCATCCCAAGATGAACTCACATACCAAATTTTGGATCCGTAGCTGGTAAGGTATAGGAGATATGCTCCGGACAAGCTTTTTGTAAAATCGAGGTCAAAGGTCAAGGTCACAGTGACCTGAAAATGGTACGCGACACTCCGCCATCTCAAGGTGATCTCACACACCAAATTTGGAATCCGTATCTGGTAAGGTATAGGAGATATGCTCTGGACAAGCTTGTTGTAAAATCGGTCAAAGGTCAAGGTCAAGGTCACAGTGATCTGAAAATGGTACGCGACACTCCTGCATCCCAATATGAACTCACACACCAAATTTGGAATCCTTAGCTGGTAAGGTATAGTTGATATACTCCGGACAAGCTTTTTGTAGCTGGTAAGGTATAAGCTTTTTTTTAAATCGAGGTCAAAGGTCAAGGTCAAGGTCACAGTGACCTGGACATGGTACGCGACACTCCGCCATCCCAAGATGAACTCACACACCAAATTTGGAATCTGTAGCTGGTAAGGTAAAGGAGATATGCTCCGGACAAGCTTTTTGTAAAATCAAGGTCAAAGGTCAAGGTCAAGGTCACAGTGACATGAAAATGGTACGCGACACTCCGCCATCCCAAGATGAACTCACACACCGAATTTGGTATCCGTAGCTGATGTGACAAAGGAAATATACTCCGGACAAAAGGTACACACACCCACACACCCACCCACACACACACCCACCCACCCACCCACACACACACACACCCACGCACGGTGCGATCACTATATGCCGCCAAAGCCGAGCTTTGGGGGCATAAAAAACAGTATTTGATACTCTGAATGTACTCATGAAAAAAAACACATTATAAACCAATTGAAGTAAACAATACTTTTAGACAGATTACTGCTAACTGCAGAGTGAAAGTCATGCAAAACTTCCCTTGTTCATAGTGGCAGTACAAGCGTTCAGCTTATTAACCCTTTCCTCCATAGGCTATTTTTAGACCCAGCCTCTTTGAATAAATCTACCCAAAAGGTGCATTTACTAGAGAAAAGGAAAATGTTAGAAATGTGCAGTATTGAAACCATTGTGATAAATAGAGCATTCGCTCCATAGGAACAAATGCTCTATTTATCACAATGGTTTCAAGAAGCGACCATTAAAGAGGCGTAGAAAGGCGTATCTATGGAGGAAAGGGTTAATATCCTTAGCATAAATATTCATCTGGTAAAGGGTTAAAGGTGAGTTTGCCTACATACCTCTGCTCTAGAACCTGCAGCCATGAAGAAAATGTGTTCCTGTTTCTCCTTCATTCTCTCAATGTACTCTCCCAATGAAGTCTGCTCAGTGTCAGAATTGGATGAGAAGAATTTAAGCAGCTTGGCCAGTCTTGTTCTGTTAGAGTGATCCTCAATCACACCCAGTTTGATACTGAAAGCCATAGACCACAGGATTAGTCAATTATTCATATATACTATTGTGAAAGTTTTCACATTTCACAAACACACGTACAGTGACTGGTATTTTTATGTAAAATCCAATGGAGAAGTTTCAGCCAATGATGACATTTCTTGCCATCTTCTATATTAAAAGTTAACCCTTTAAATATAAACATTTTTTTCATGCCTTTGCAAACAGAGTTGACAGATGGTTCATATATGAGCCGTCTGAAAAGGGTCTGCCCTGAAACTATAAAAGATATTTCTCTACAGTTTCTACCAATACCAAGGATTCATGTGTACATATGACATCATAAAAATTCAACTAATAAATATTCATGATGTCAATTTTTCTTACCTGAATATCCAACTGGGAAAGGGTTAAACAATGTAAACAACAATACTCAACAGAATTCAGTTTTGTTTTCTCTAAGTCTTAGTTTTTGTTATTAGTTTCCTTTCTCCCATTATCAGCAAGTCAAAATTTCTATGCATTGAAAGACTTAGTATACTATTTATATAACGGTAAAACTCACTTTGTACTGTATTCCTTCCAGAATTTTTCGAACTCATCTTTTTCAATTTTCTTGATCATATCCAGTGTTTTTCGGACCAATTTTTTCTTGATGACTTTCAAAAGTTTGTGCTGCTGAAGGGTTTCTCTTGAGACGTTAAGTGGAAGATCGTCTGAGTCGACAACACCGCGGACAAATGACAGGTATTTTGGCATCATGTCTTCAAAGTCATCCGTGATAAATACACGTCTCACATACATCTGAAACCATGAGTAAAGTTGTAAGATTCACTGGTTTAATATTTTGTAATTATCATCTGCTAAACTTGTGGTCAAATTCTCAGTTAAGTCTCAGTTAAGGCTATTTTTAGACCAAACTTCTTTGAATGAATCTACCCAAAAGGAGCATTTACTAGAGAAAAATAAAATTTTAGAATTTTGTAGTTTGAAACCATTGTGATAATAGCATTTGCTCCTATAGGAGCAAATGCTCTATTTATCACAATGGTTTCAAGAAGTGGTTTTTACAGAGACGTAGAAAGGCGTATTTATGGAGGAAAGGCTTAACAAGAGTACCGCAAACGGTACATAATACGCCCACTTGCAAACTTTCTCTGATTCAACATGCCTTATAAGTGTTGACATTTTCTAATCTGTGCTTCAGATCTTGATTTCCATATTAAGGTGATACTATTTTTTAAAAAAATGAAGTGAATATCTTATAATATAAAAAAGTTACAGCTAATCCTCATTTTTGCAGATTTTTGTAAAGTGCAACGGCCATAACTCTGTAAAGACAAACTGAATGAACCTCAAAATAAACTCAGCTTCAAATTTTGTTGCTTAAAACATTTGTGTGAAGTTTTATTAATATCTGTCAAATAGTTTTCCCAGAAAACAGCGGACAAACTATTTGCATGTATTAGCATTATTTTTTAAGTAAAAGGGCCATAACTCCGAAACGGCAAATCAAATGAACCTCAGAATCAACTCAGCTTCAGATCTTGATGTATTAAACATTTGTGTGAAGTTTCATTAATATCTCTCAAATAGTTTTCCCAGAAAACAGCAGACAAACTATTTGCATATTTTTTAAGGACAAAGGCCATAACTCTGAAATGAAAAATCAAATGAACCTCAGAATCAACTCAGCTTCAGATCTTGATGCATTTAACATTTGTGTGAAGTTATATTAATATCTGTCAAATAGTTTACCCAGAAAACAGCGGACAAACTATTTGCATGTATTTGTATATTTTTTAAGTAAAAGGGCCATAACTCCGAAACGATAAATCAAATGAACCTCAGAATCAATTCAGCTTCAGATCTTGATGCATTAAACATTTGTGTGAAGTTTCATTAATATCTGTCAAATAGTTATCCCAGAAAACAGCGGACAAACTATTTGCATATTTTTTAAGGACAAGGGCCATAACTCTGAAATGAAAAATCAAATGAACCTCAGAATCAACTCAGCTTCAGATCTTGATGCATTTAACATTTATGTGAAGTTTCATTAATATCTCTCAAATAGTTTTCCCAGAAAACTGCGGACAAACTATTTGCATGTATTTGCATTATTTTTAAGTAAAAGGGCCATAACTCTGAAATGACAAATCAAATGAACCTCAGAATCGACTCAGCTTCAGATCTTGATGCATTAAACATTTATGAGACGTTTCATTAATATCTCTCAAATAGTTTTCCCAGAAAACAGCGGACAAACTATTTGCATATTTTTTAAGGACAAGGGCCATAACTCTGAAATGAAAAATCAAATGAACCTCAGAATCAACTCAGCTTCAGATCTTGATGCATTTAACATTTGTGTGAAGTTTCATTAATATCTGTCGTATAGTTTTCCCAGAAAACTGCGGACAAA
Organism: Azorinus chamasolen; assembly: GCA_963576725.1. NCBI lineage: Eukaryota > Metazoa > Mollusca > Bivalvia > Cardiida > Solecurtidae > Azorinus > Azorinus chamasolen. The sequence continues at coordinate 6,880,824 of OY755244.1, forward strand.
CAAAATGTTGACGGACGAACGAACGAACGAACGAACGAACGGACAGGGCCACGACAATATACGACCACCTTTATTAGGTGGGCGTATAAAAATGCAGTCTGCTTGACTTTGAGTGTCATCAAGTTTGGATGCTGAAAAGGCATTGAAGTATTTGGTGAACTGTTTACACGGGTACTCACGAATTCCTGCCTAGTGTACAAAGACTCAATGGCATGTCTATAAACATTCCACAATGAAACATTTTAATCCTTCCCCTCATTCAAATTTGTATGCCTTTCCAAACAGAGTAGACTCAGATCAGACAGCTCCTACAGGAACCATTTGACCAGGTCAGGATCTCTCTGTTTGCTTATAAAATTATAATTGATCTAATTCAAAAGTTTCTTCAAATACCAAAATATCATGTGTACATATGCCATTAGTTAAATTCAGCTTATAAATATTCATGGTGTCATTATTTTTTTATATGAATATTCAACACTGAATGGATCAACTGAATAAACTTGCTTGTTTACATCAAACTACAGTATCAAAAGTTCAAAGTAAGTAAAAGGAAGTGTGAAAGAGCCATAACCGTTTATGTGTAGCTATATATGCACCCTTAACCCATTCCCTCATAAGCTATATTTAGACCCAACCTCTTTGAATAAATCTTCCCAAAAGAAGCATTTACAAGAGAAAAGGAAAATTTTAGGATTTTGTAGTTCTGAAACCATGCTCTATTTATCACAATGGTTTCAAAAAGTGACTTTGACAGAGGCTTAGAAAGGTGTATTTATGGAGGAAAGGGATAATGAAAATCAATTTGCAAGACTCCACCTATAATGAATATTAATTTACCTCATACATTAAAAGAGTAACAAAACTTTAATGACATGACAAATATGTAATATATAGAAGCAATCTCAATATATAACAAACAAAGCAGACCCTTTGTCAAAGCAGATCAAACAGGAGCAATTTGATTTGGATCTACTCTGTCATGGAGCAAAAGGTTGGATTATCAAACAAACAATTAAACCTTTACTCCATAAATATGCCATTTTTCACCTTTGAAAATAGAGAAGACACAGACCAAACTGCTCCAAAACAAATCAACTGCCATTATAGTCCTCAGTCAATGTTTCCTGCCACTTCCCTTCAGAGACAAGGTAGAGAGTCGACAGCTTGGTTACTGGTGAGACATCCACCTAACCCTTTCCCTATACAGTATTCTATATTTAGTCCAATTTTCAATACCTACTGAATATTAATGGACAAAATAGCTATAATGAAATCTGGAAAGTGTAACACTGTATCTTTTTGAGAAACTAAAGAGGCACATCTATCAAATTCAATAAGCAGACAGAGCAGACACTGATCAGATGGCTCCTCTAGGAACTGTCTGATCTGGGTCTACTCTGTTCGCAATGCATGAAAACACGTTTATATGAGGGAAAGGGTTAATTGTTATCTCATCTGGATCTAAACAATCTGCATTGGTTATTACACAAACTCCTTGCCAGCACCTCACCTTAATGCCGTCAACCTTTTTGCCATAACTCTGGAACATATCACTAGGAGAAGATTTTGGGATAAACAAGATGGACTTGAAAGTCACTTCTCCTTCCGCTGTGAAGTGGATCTTGGTCATAGGGTCATCTGATCCCTTACTGATGGATTTGTAAAATTCGTTGTATTCATCATCCTCTACTTCATGTGATCTGAAAACAAGGAAAAAATGAGGAAACCACATTAAAGCCGGATTTTTCAACTGAAAGACCTTCACCCAAGCTATCTGCATACCAAATATAAATTAACTACCATATGCAGTTCAGAAGTTTTAACAAAATTTTAATAGTGACCTTGACCTTCACCTGATTTCAGGTATCTATGTCATCTGTAAGGTCCTTACCAAAGCTATCTGAATACCAAAGGTGAATTGCCTGGCGTTAGTGGATCAGAAGTTATAGCAAAATGTTAAAGTTTGTTAAAAACAGCTAAGTTTTCAAAATAGTGACCTTGACCTTGACCCAATTTCATGTTTCCTTGTATCAACTGAAAGGCCTTCACCAAAGCTATCTCCATACCATATATGAATTGTGTAGCATATGTGGTTCAGAAGTTAAGACAAAAGTTGAAGTTTTTCGCTGATGGCAAACTTGTCAAAATAGTGACCTTGACCTTGACCTAATTTCAAATATCTTTATATCAACTGAAAGGCCCTTACCAAATCCGGCTAAAAATATAGGCCTAGTGGTAAACAGTTAAAACCTGTATGAGCTGCTGAGTTACACAGCATCTCATCTGGATTCCAGCTGTCTGCAAATGCTACTCAAGTCTTTCTCAGCAGAATAAGATATGATTATTGTATTGCAATCTACATTTAGAGAACCACAATTTCATCACAAGCTTGTAAAGATTAACCTTTTATCTCATACGAACACTTTTCCATGCTTTTGCAAACCGAGTAGAACAAGATCAGACTGATTAAGGTCCACTCTGTTTACTTATGGAATTATATAGATCTGATTCTAAGTTTCTGCCAAGGTAAATCATGCCTGTGTTCATATACCATTATAACAAACAAAAATTCAGTTGATAAATATTCATGAGGGAAATAGTTAAACACTCACTTCCTAGTCCAGATGGGTTTCATGCTGTTCACAAGCACCCAGTCCCAAACCGTCTTAGACACAGTCTTTGTCTTTGGCTTGTCATCCTCCTTCTCCTCTTCCACCTCTGCCTCATCATCATCGTCATCCTTCTTTTCCTCTTCATCCTTCTCATCCGCTGCCTCCTCATCGTCCTCGATGGGCTCCTCGACCTCCTCGGTCTTGCTCTCCCACAGGTAGATGTTGAAGGTGATGAACTGGCTGTACTTCTTCACCAGGTCCTTCAGAGAGTCGGCCTCCAGGAAGTCATGAGCCTCTTCCTTCAGGTGCAAGCTGCAATAACACAATTACTATTCAACTCTGCTAGCTAAGCAACTGTCACTTTACTTGTACTTCATAAATATTCATGTGAGAAAATAACTTTCTGAATGTTAACGCTTTACTCCATGAATATTCATGTAAGAAATAATTATATCATTGATATTACTTAGAATCATTTTTGTAATAGCATATTAACAAAGGAAATGTTGGCAATGGCAGAAACTGTAGTTATATCTATATCATATCATAAGCAAACAGAGCAGACTCTGATCAGATGGCTCCTATAGGAGCCGTCTGAACTGGGTCTACTCTGTTTGCAAAGGTGTAGAAAGGCTTATTTATAGCGTAAAGGATTAACTGATTTTCATTGTGGCAAATGAGGGAACAAGACTTGTGTATTTTGACCCTTGCAAAAATTTAGAGTATATCCTGATTTGACAGCTTCTGTAAGGAGCTGTCTGATCTGGGTTTACTTTGTTTACAAAGGCGCTGTATATGTATATATATATGTATATATGAAGGAAAGGGTTAAATGGACATACACATTTAAATACAGTAGAATCTGTCTGCAGTGACCATATAATGAATAAACATGTGTGTCCATAAGAGCAGGTGGTTGATTAACCCATTCCTCCATAGGCTATTTTAGACCCAACCTCTTTGAATGAATCTACCCAAAAGGAGCATTTACTAGAGAAAAGTAAAACTTTAGAATTTTGCTGTTTGAAACCAGTGATAAATAGAGCATTTGATCCTATAGGAGCAAATGCTCTATTTATCACAATGGTTACAGAGGCGAGAAAGGCGTGTTTATGGAGGAAAGGGTTAATGCAAGAATAATACGTCCCGTCAGAAGACGGACGTATAAAAAAGTGATGCAAACCTCCAAGAGTTGCTTTCTGCATATTTTTGTCCGGCATTATGCTATCACCTGTCTTAAAATCAATAATTTCTCATTTTGGTTTTGGTATGCAGACAAGTTTTACTGTAAGCACAATAAATACCCCTTACAAGATAGACTGTAGTAGTTATAGTGGGAACTAATATATATCTTGATAGGGATGGCTGTACTGATGTTGAAGCTGTGACGAAGTTCTTGTACAATGACAACAATACCCCCCCCCCACCCCCACCCACCCACACACACACTTCCAACCACTACATTTTGACAACTTATTCTTTGAAATTTGTAAACAGAAAACAGACAAGCTTAGTATAAACAAAAGCATGCTTAATTGGTTACAATAAAATATTTAAGTCTAACTAATCAAATAAATCTCAGTATTCCAAGTACCTGATCTGAGTTCCACGTCCAAGGGTGTTGCCTCTTGGGTCCTTGCTGATACTGAATTCAATGGAGTCAGACTCCCACACATACTGTTCATCATCGTTGTTCTTAGATGTTACAATCACACGATCAGCGACTAAAAGCAAAAGAAAAATTGAACATTGAATTTCCACATATTGATATCTTGACGCCTCTGTAAAAGTCACTTTTGAAACCATTGTAAATGTTCCTTTTAAGTAGTTTTATTCAAAAGAGACTGGTTCTAAAAAAAAGCCTATGTAGAAATAAATCTAAAACTAATGTTTTTCTACACAAAATATTTGACTTTAGTCAGCCGAGCTAACTTTTATTTGCACTATTCAATTGTTTCAAATCAATTTTCAATATACACCAAACCCCCACTGGGACTAGAATGGATGTGGTAGCTTAATGCAGGCAAAAAGCAGTTTTGGCCTTGGTATTATAATAATTAGCTGAACATTTATAATGGCATATGAACAGAAACGGTTTTGGCCTTGGTATTATAATAATTAGCTGAACATTTATAAAGGCATATAAACAAGAATGGTTTTGGCCTTGGTATTCGCAAAGGAGACCCTGATAAAATAGGCCCCTTACAGGAGCCATCTGATCTGGGTCTACTCTGTTTGCAATGGCATTAAAAAGAGTAAAGGGTTAAATTATTTCATTTATAAATAGTATATCTGCTATTAAGTACATACCCAAGAAAGATGAATAGAAGCCAACACCAAATTGACCGATCAGATCATTCATTTCTACCGAGGACTCCGCATCTGTCATCTTGTTGAGAAATTCACTGGTTCCTGATTTGGCGATAGTACCAAGGTTGTTGACGAGATCATCTTTGGTCATGCCGATACCTGTATCTGTTATGTGGAGGACGTGATTATCCTTGTCCGCCTGAAAATAGCATGATTTAAAGTTTACTTTCTTGCAATGACAAAAAACATTTGACAAATATCTATCCACTTAACCCTTTCCCTCATATAAACGTGTTTTCACGCATTTGCAAACAGAGTAGACCCAGATCAGACGGCTCCTAGAGGAGCCGTCCGATCAGGGTCTGCTCTGTTTGCTCATAGAATTTGATAGATCTGTTTCTTTTCTTTCTAAAATGGCTACAATTGTCCACCTTCCATATTTCATTATAACTATTTTGTCCATGAACATTCAGACAGTAGGTATTGAAATTTGGACTAAATATAGAACGGGGAAAGGGTTAAAACCGTTCCCTCATAAAGACAACTTCTGACTCCATACCCATGTATCAGACAGCTCCTGTCCAATCAGTGACTGTGTCTGCTCTGTTTGCCCATGGAACAACAGCTCTCACAGCCAAAATCTTCCTTGTTAGTGTGTAATTATAACAAACCAAGCAATGAATAGTCATGCAGTAATAAATTCTTAGATGAATACATGTACTAATAGGGAAAAGAGTTAATTGAAGTGGATAGAGTGGTAATAACAGCAAGATGTGTTTGTGAAAACCTATGCCTAAATCAGGCTCTCTGACTGATAATTTGACCTTTGTCCTTAATGTGTGACATTGACCTTGAAATGGCTATGCTAAAAATTGTGGAATCAAAATTTGGGTATACATGAAGTATGAAGCCTCTATGATCTGTAAAAGTTAAAAATGTATAGCAAGGATTAAAGGTTCAGACAAAAAGAGACCTGTCAAAAACTATTTGCTCCTAGATCAAGATCCTAGGGGGCATAAAGATCTACTACAGTAAAACCTCTCTAAACCGGAATTCTAGTAGAAGAATTTATATACTTTTTAGGCAGGCGGTTGCTTAATGCAGGGTGAAAGTTATGCAAAAAGCTCCAAGAGGAGCATTCTCCATGACTTTCACCCTGCATCAAGCTGCCACCTTTCTCAAGGACCAATATTGATTCTAAATTGAATGTACGGCTTAGAGGGTTTTTACTGTACTTGGTAGCTGATTTTGAAATTGTTTCTGTTTGCATGTAAGGCAACTCTCACTGTCTCTCCCATTGCAAAAGACAAATCTGTTATAACCCCGTTGAAAAAAATTCGATCCAGATGAGATGGAGAGCAACAGTTTGATACGTTATGTTTCTTGAAACATGCGGAAAGAATATTCAAAGATGAAACTTGAAACAGACAGCATGTTTGCGGACAATAATATACGGCAGCAAAAGAGCTAATGAAAATCGCTTCCTAAGTTTGCCAACATTATCCAGGCCTCTCCCACTGGGATAATTTTTTGTAGGACTAGTGACAGGTTATGACATTAACAGCCACTGGGATATTAATCATGTCTTTCTAAAAGTACTACAGTACCATGGCAGCATTTAGTACATGCTATGATACTGAAAATAATCCAGTTGGGAGATAAAGAAAGTTCCCCGCCTATCTTAAGCCTTAACCTAATGAATAACTATGCAAGAGTCAATCACATAATGAATATTCATTGACTGAAATTTATAATGGTATCTAAACATGGGACTGTTGATAATAGTTCTATAAACAGAGCAGACCCACATCAGGCAGGCAGCTCCTACAATTGCATAAAAAGACAATTGAGGTAAAGGGTTAACCCATTCCTGCATAGGCTATTTTTAGATCCAGCCTCTTTGAATAAATCTACCCCCACAAGGAGCATTTACTTGAGGAAAGAAACGTTTTAGAACTGTGTAGTGTAGAAACCATTGTGATAAATACAGCATTTGCTCCTATTAAAGGAGCAAATGCTCTATTTATCACAATGGTTTCAAAAAGTGGATTTTATAGAAGTGTCAAAAGGCGTCAATATGAGGGAATGGGTTAATGGCTAAGGATTATGCATGCACTTCATGAATATTCATGGACCAATTTTTTTATAACGATGCCTAAAGATGGGAACTGTTGACCATGGCAGAAACTTTAGCTCAGTTCTATATAGTTGCATAAACAGAGCAGACCCTGATCAGACAGTTGCTACAGGAGCTGACTAATCTGGACCTACTCTGTTTGCAAAGGCATGAAAAGGTCAAGGGTTTATCCTCCAACCCTTTCCCTGTTCTATGTTTATTCCAAATTTCAATACTTATTGAATATTCATTGAATTTCATTCACAAAATAGTTAAAAAAAAATATTGAAGGTACAACATTGTAGACATTTTAGAAAGCAAACAAACAGATCAATCCAATTATATTAGCAAACAGAGCAGACCCTGATCAGAGGGCTCCTCTAGGAGCCGTCTGATCTGGGTCTACTCTGTTTGCAAACGAGTGAAAACACGTTTATATGAGGGAAAGGGTTAAAACATTAAATCGTCTGCAAGAATTATCCTTTGCTTTAATTCATAACCTTGTTCATACTGTAAAAACTTAATGTCTGCTCAATCTCTGATCAGGATGCATTTTTTACTTACGGTACATCTATATTTGTTCAAGCTGAGACGAGTACCAACAACTTGGATCCTAATGAAATACGGACCTACTCTGCATCTCATCTGGATACATGCTGTTTACAAATGCCAGTCAGGTTGTGCTTAACCCTTTCCCTGTTAAGCATTTTTATGAAGATTTTGTCACCTCATTAATATTCATGGATAGAATAACTAAATTAGAACACGGAAAAGGGATTTTTTTAACTATGGTGGAAACTGTAAAATCAGATCTATGAAATTACATAAGCAAATAGAGAAGACCCTGATCAGACTGCTCCTATAAGAGTTTAAGTGCGCTTTTCTTCCATTTTTTTCCTTTAACCCTTTCCCTGTTCAGTATTCATGTAAGAAACAATGACATCATGAATATTTATTAGCTGCATTTTTATAATGACATTTGTAGACAGGTTTGTTTTGGTATTGGTAGAAACTGTATTAGAGTCTATTATAATTTCATAAGCAAACAGTAGACCCTGATCAGACGGCTCCTACAAGAGCCGTCTGATCTAGGTCTTCTCCGTTCGCAAATGCGTGAAAACACGTTTATAAAAACAAGGGAAAGGGTTAAACTTTTGATCAAAGTGTCGAACAGTTTAGATACTGATTTAGTGAACATTTGGATCCAATCTGTAAGCAAAGTGTATCAAAAGCTTACCAACAGTGTGGGAGTAAAAAAAAATGAAAGTGAAAATGATGAAGCACTATATTCTTGTAGTCTAACACGTAGGTATTTCCAAAAATAAACTTCTTGCCTGGTAGGACAGAAATAGACAGTAAGCACTATGATCATTCCGAAACAATTGCCAATTTGCCATTCTGATTCACTGCTACATTTCATGTAATACATTGTGTTTAACGCTTTACCTTAGGCTCATATACCAGTAAAATTTAAATACCTTTTCACACATTTGCAAACAGAGTAGACCCAGATTAGACGGCTCCTGTAGGAGCAGTCTGATCAGGGTCTGCTCTGTTTGCTTTTGATATGATATATAGATCTGATTCTACAGTTTTTGTCAATGCAAAAAAATCCTTTGAAAAAGTTTACAAATTAAAAAATTGAGCTAATCACTATTTATGTTGTCATTATTTCTTACATGAATACTGAACAATGTGAACTATTTGTTTCTATTCCTTGTGTTCCAACCTTTCACGAACCTACTGCCGACTAACAAACCAAAAGGATAGGGTGCACAATTCACAGTTAGCTAAATCCTCAGACAGACGATTTTAACATATTGAAAACTGAACTTTCAGAGTGGAAACACATGTACAGTAAAACATGTCTACAGCAATCACCCAAATAAAGTCTACTTCTGTTCTTTTTTTTTTAGATAGGTGGTAGCTTAACCCATTACCTCATAGGCTATTTTTAGAAACAACCTCTTTCAATAAATCTACCGAAAAGGAGCATTAACTAGAGAAAAGGAAACTTTTAGAATTTTGTAGTTTGAAACCATTGTGATAAATAGAGCATTTGCCCCTGCTCTATTTATTACAATGGTTTCACAAAGTGACTTTTACAGAGTCGTCAAAAGTCATCAATATGAGGGAATGGGTTAATGTAGGATAAAGGTTATACAGAAATCAAACACCTGCTCTTTGTAGACCCCAAAGTTTATTTGTTATGCGGTCAGTATAGCTAGGTAGATTCTACTGTATGGAAAAGAAGGAGAAACATTTTGCAAAAACTTTAGCACAAGAAATTTGTGTCAAGGGCCTGAGCACAGACTGTATATGCATCTTGCCATACAGGTTTTGCCCACGATTCATCAATTAATTACATGTAGGACCTGCTGTGGATAATTATACTAACAATTATCTGGTAAGTAAGTACACAATAATGTGACAGTAGCTAGTTGTCATAATATTCTCCACATAACAATTTAGGCACACAGCCCAGCACAGCCCACCAGTATATTTCTGTTTGGTCTAGAAAAAAATGTTTATTAACCCATTCCCTGCATAGGCTATTTTTAGACCCATCCTCTGAATAAATCTACAGAAAATGAGCATTTACAAGCAAAAAAGGGAACATTTTATAATTGTGTAGTTTTGAAACTATTGTGATATTATAAATATTTATCACAATGGTTTTCAAAAATGACTTTTACAGAGGCATCAAAAAGCGTCAATATGAGGTAATGGGTTAAATGAATTTTCATGTAAGAAATGATAACATTATCAATATCAATTAGCTGAATCTTTATTATGGCAATTATGGGCACAGGATATTTTTATTTCATATGTATTGCTAGAAACTGTGGAGTCGGATCTATTATAATTCCATAAGCAAACAGAGCAGACCCTGATTAGATAGCTCCTATAGGAGTCGTCTGATCTGAGTCTACTCTGTTTGCAAACTTCTTTTCTTTTTCATGCCTTTGCAATGCATTGCGCAAAAAGCATTTATATGTGGGAATGGTTTTTCTTTCCCGTTTTGTACCAAGATGCATACAGTAGAACCCCTCTAATATGACCACATAAAGAATAACCATAGCTGCCTTTATAAGCAGGTGGTTGCTTAATGCAGGACAGAAGTACTGTACACATGTTATACCCTTTCAATCATTCAGACAGGTTTTCTTTCCATCTGACAGATTTTCAAACCCTTGTCAGACTTAATGTCTGACACTCTTTTTTCAAACTTTCAAAAAGTCAGACGAGCTTTTCAACAGAACAATAATATAATGGGCAGATGACTACAAGTTGTTCAACACCGAGATGAAAGCTTTCCAAAACACATTAGCCCTTTGAATGCTGAATTTTCAAAATGGAATGGTCCGTTGTTGTTTAGCTGTAGAGTTTCTTTAGAAAGAAACAAATTTACCAAAATATATCAAATGACAAACAGTGCAGACCCTGATCAGCTGGCTCCTCCAGAAGCATTCTAACCTGGATCTGCATTGTTTGTACAAGCCAGTTACCTCATTTTCCACATTCAAGATGTGAACCTATAGATACTCATCATCATACTAAATATTTTCAAACTGGGGTCTGTTGTTGGTCTGAAAGTCCAGAAAATTCATTAAAAGTGTGGTGGGGTTTGGAAGATTGGAACTTGCATAGTCAATAATGCAAACTGTGCTGATAAGACAGCTCCTTTTGGCATCTTTAATCTGAATTTACAGGGTTTATTAATGTTTGTAGACTGTTTCCTACATCCAGTGTTAATGCTTTCCTATATATAAACACCTTTTCACACCTTTTCTGAGTAGACCCAGATCAGAACCTGCTCTTTGCTTATGAAATGATACAGAAATTATCCTATAATTTTGTCTAAGCCACCATTTTCATTATAAGAATTAAAGTTAATGAAAATTCATGAAATGACTAATTCATGCTTAAATGATCATTAGGGAAAGGGTTAAAGATGTTTTTAAGAAAGCAGCAGATGATAAATAGTTTATGATAAACACAAGATCATTGTTTAAATCTCAGGTAAAATGCATTTATAATTGGTTCAGCTGCTGTGTACCAAGATGAATTCAGAGAAAATCTACATGTTACCACTCATGATACTACTAGCTGCTTACAGATGAAAATTATTGATACCAGTGTCCCAAAACCAGTAATTCGTATCATGAATTCTATATTTTTAAGCACTATAATGATGGTAATGTATACAGCGTTTAAGCTTCAATTTCAGTTATCACATAACATTTAACTCTTTCCTTCATATAAACATATTTTTTTTCAGGCATTTGCAAACAGAGAAAACACAGATCAGACAGCTCCTCCAGGAGACATCTGATCAGAGTCTGCTCTGTTTTCTAGTGGAATTAGAAATATCTCTTTCTTTACTTTATAAAATGGCTACAATGTCCAACATTCAATTTTTCATTATACATGTAACTATTTTGGCCATGAATATATACATGTATATATATATATATATATATATATATAAGACTACATGCAGAATAGGGAAAGGGATAACTGAATTACTTCTAGGCATGTGTATTGATCTGCCCAAACCCTACATTCGAAAATGATGTCTGCTTAAACATTCTGAACTTCTCTCATCTCTTATCTTTTGCAATTTTTACTTACTTTACAATTTTTTAAAGCCTTTGAGAAGCTAAAGACGGAATGTAAAACAGTTTGGATACTGATGAGACCCTGAGTTACTCTATATCTCATCTGGACATGAATCAGGAATGTCCTTTACAGTATAGACCCAGATGAGAGGGCTCCTAGGTCTGCAATCAGGGCTTTTTTTCATCAATTGGGGAAGAGGTCTGGCCTCTACTTTGGGGGGAAAAATAGTACAATATTTTGATATAGGGGAAACAAATTTCCAATGTAAAGTCATTGTTTGGGAAAAGTGCATGATTTTCTGAGGGGAAGGGGCCTTTAAACGGCCCCTACTATAGAAGGAAAATAAGCCCTGGCAATATTTGTCATGTTACACTTTTCTTTAACCCTTTCCCTCATCTAAACATGTTTTCACGCATTTGCAAACAGAGTAGACCCAGATCAGACGGCTCCTATAGGTTGCCATCTGATCAGGGTCTGCTCTGTTTGCTAATAAAGGGTTAACCCTACTGTAATTTGAAATTTGCGACGGTATATGAGGTTTTTAACGGTCGCAAATTATTTTAATGGCGACGCCAAAGGCGGAGTCATTAAAATAATTTAAGACCGTTAAAAACCTCATATACCGTCGCAAATTTCAAATTACAGTAGGGTTAACCCTATTCTAACGCAATCTTAACACGAAAAACGACAATTTGTTGAGCCGATTTTAACTTAAGTAATATCCGTTGCGCGTGGATGATCAAATGAGTGATGAGGCAAGAAATAGTGCACCAGTTTCTCTCAGATTTCTTAAAGTAACTGTGTTTTCACCCTGGTTTATATATATACATTTCATTAGTCATGAATAATTGTGCGATAGCTATTCAACATGCTCAATGCATACATTCAATACACATTTTGGTAAAGTAACGTCATCTTAGTCTTTAGCACCATACGGGAAAACGTCGTCTGTAACAATGACGTCACGTTATAACGTTATTTTTGAACGATATAATAAATATGGCTAATCTGGATCCCAACGCTTAGAGTATCTCAATAATTCTCCACATGACACATGTGCATATAAGAGATCGTTCAACTCGTGACAAAGTAAACAATGGAAAATAACTTGAAATAAGGGGCCAAACTGGAATAGATCTAGATGTACATGTCAAAGTATGCATAAGGATTTATCATTGCTTATAGACGACGCGCATTGATATATTTACATGCACATGGTGTTATTCGGCCGTTTTCGATTGGTTGAATTTGCGACATATAAAACACTTTTTATATGCCGCAAATTTGGTCACATGAGCCAATCAGATTGCAGGAAATTGACAGATTGCGTTAGAATGGAATTTGAAAGATCTGTGTCTATACTTTCTAAAATGGCTACAATGTTCTGCCTTCAATATTTCATTATAAGTATTTTGTCCATGAATATTCAGTGGGTATTGAAATTTGGAATACACATAGAACAGGGAAAGGGTTTCTTATATCCCTGAATATTCATGGTAAGCCTGACCTTTTTGAATTTGGGAATAGTCCACTTGAAATTCAGTGTTGAAAGGGTTAACCCTTTCCTTCATACGAAAGCCTTTTCATGTCTTTGCAAAACAGAGCAGACCCAGATCAAATGGCTCCTGTAGGAGCCATCTGATTAGCTTCTGCTCTATTTGCTTATGGAATTATATAGATCTGGTGCTACAATTTCTGCAAAAGTCAAAGATACCCATGTTCATGTTCCAGGATAAAGACTCGGCTAATAAATATTGATGATGTCATCATTTCCTACATGAATAATGAACAGGTAAAGGGATAAGGAATCAAGTGAAAACTAGAGGTTTTTGTCAAAAAAACGGATGTCTCCCCTCTAATAAAAACAATATGTAAAGGGAAATCACTAAAAATGTTATGGTCTTGATGAATGATACTTCCCCTCATTATGCGTTTTCCACACTACATTTTTCAAGAAGAAAATGATAACAGCTAATAACTCCAAAAATACTGATACCAGATTTATGGCCCTTGTGCATGACACTTACTTTCATCATGCTCTTTCCAAAAATAAAATGTCATTCCAATAGCATCAGTCGAACAGGAGTTATTGATCGGCCAAAAAATGTAACAAAGGGCAATAACTCCAAAAGTATTGAAGCCAGAATTATGGCCCTTGTTCATGACACTTTCTCTCATCATGCTCTTTCCATGTATGAAGTTTCAATACGATGGCAAGAGCCATGTAGGAGTTATCGTCCGGACAAGAAAGAATTAAACAAATGTACAAGGGGCAATAACTCTAAATTTATTGAAGCTCGAGTTAAGGATCTTATGCATGACACTTTCTCTTATTATGATCGTTCCATGTATGAAGTTTCACTCCAATGGCATGTGTCACATAGGAGTAATCATCTGGACAAAAAATTGTGATTGTTTTTACAAAGGGCAATAACTCCAATATTAGTGAAGCCAGAGTTATGGACCTTGTGCATGACACTTCCTCTCGTTATGATCTTTCCATATATGAAGTTTCAATCCAATGGCATGAGCCATATAGAAGTTATCGTCCGGACAAAAAAGTGTGATTTTTTTACAAAGGGCAATAACTCCTATATTAGTGAAGCCAGAGTTATGTACCTTCTGCATGACACTTCCTCTCGTTATGATCTTTCCATATATGAAGTTTCAATCCAATGGCATCAGGCATATTGAAGTTATTGTCCGAACAAAAAATTATGATATTTTTTACAAAGGGCAATAACTCCAATATTAGTGAAGCCAGAGTTATGGACCTTGTGCTTGACACTTCCTCTCATTATGCTCTTTCCATATATGAAGTTTCAATCAACTGGCATCAGGCATATTGAAGTTATTGTCCGGACAAAAAATTATGATATTTTTTACAAAGGGCAATAACTCCAATATTAGTGAAGCCAGAGTTATGGACCTTGTGCATGACACTTCCTCTCGTCATGATCTTTCCATATATGAAGTTTCAATCAACTGGCATCAGGCATATTGAAGTTATTGTCCGGACAAAAAATTATGATATTTTTTACAAAGGGCAATAACTCCAATATTAGTGAAGCCAGAGTTATGGACCTTGTGCATGACACTTCCTCTCGTCATGATCTTTCCATATATGAAGTTTCAATCCAATGGCATGAGCCATATAGGAGTTATCGTCCGGACAAAAAAGTGTGATTTTTTTTTACAAAGGGCAATAACTCCAATATTAGTGAAGCCAGAGTTATGGACCTTGTGCATGACACTTCCTCTCATTATGCTCTTTCCATATATGAAGTTTCAATCAACTGGCATCAGGCATATTGAAGTTATCGTCCGGACAAAAAGTGTGACAGACAGACGGACAGACGGACAGACGGACAGACGGACTGGGTAGTTGTGTGACTTTTTCCTTTGATCTTTTCTTGTGTGACTAGTCCCACAAGAAAAACTATTTTTGGCTCTAACTTTGGAAAAGAATGATCTGGAAGCTAACCCTAACCCTAACCCTATGTCCCACAACTGGCCAGGTTAATGTCACAAGAAATGGCCAGGTTAATGTCACAAGAGATGGCCAGGTTAATGATTTTACTTGTGGGACTAGTTAGAAAAAGTCACACAACTACCCTTTGGTGAGTGCGGACAGACGGACAGACGGACAGACAGACAACTATCACGAAAACAATATGTCTCCCCCATATAAATATGGGGGGAGACATAATTATATCATGGCAAAAACTAATAAAGCATGAGCAGAAAGCCCAAATCCATGCTATCAGATAGGGAGTGAAACTGATTGGAATTGTCAATCACATCCTATCCATTGGTACATCAAACCAATGGTTACAGACAGCTTATGACAGGGAAAATATTAAATGTACTCTAATTACTCTAAGTATTTGATGACCCTGTCTACCCTCTCTTCCAGTTTGTAAAGCTGAATAAGTAATTAAACCCTTTACTCCATAGATGTACCTTTTAATGCCTTTGCAAACAGAGAAGACCAATATCAGACAGCTCCTGTAGGAGCAGTCTGTTTGCTCATGAAGTAATATAGATATATAATTCTTCACTTTATACTACAGTAAAACCTCTCTATAATGGTCACTAAATTATATCACATATTTTAAGTTAAAGGCAGGTGGCTGCTTAAAGCAAGGTGAAAGTAAAACAGAACGCTCCTATAGGAGAGTTCTGTTTTACTTTTGCCTTGCTTTATGCAGCCACCTGCCCTAAATATCAACTAATTAACACAATTTAGTGGCTGTTATAGAGAGGTTCTACTGTAAAATACTCTTTCCCCTGTGCAAAGCCCTATCAAACTTTGGTTTTCTTTAATTCTGAAAATGACAAACATCCTACTGAATGTAATTTACATATAGCCTACGAAGCAAATTATTTTTACACAATTTTTCACCCACTACATTTTCAAAATCAGTTTATCTACCAAAATGCAATCAGGATGTCAAACAGTTTTGATCCTGATGAGACAACGAGTTACTCGGCCTCTCAGCTGGATCTAATCTGTTTGCATAGGTAATCACTCATTCGGGGTTTGCACTTTTTGTCATTCAAAGTCCTCAAAGTTTTAATAATTTCCTACTGAATGGACTATTCCATAACACAATGATGGGCTGTTCCACTTTGAAAATTCAGCATTCAAAGTAATGTGCTCCTCTCACCTTAATTTTGATGTTGAGTTCTTCAGTAGCAGCCAGAGCACTTTTGTCAGTGAGCGAGAGGAAACGAATCTTGTCCAAGGCATCTGATGCATTGGAAATCAATTCTCTCAAGAAAATCTGAAAGAAAAAAATAAAGTTACAACAAGAGATGTTTGTAAAACATGTATACCCCCCAAGACCCCAAGACCTTTGATCTAGTGACCTCAACTATAGAGGTCATCCAGTGGTCACGACTAATCACCACAGCAACTTTGAAGATCCTAAGCCAAACCACTGATCATTTATTGATCTGAAAACATTTCACAAGTTAAGGTCATGGTGATCTTGACTTTTGACCTAGTGACCTCAAAAACTATAGGGGTCATCTAGTGGTCAGGACCAACTACCACAGCAAGTTTAAAGATCCCGAACCAAACCATTGAGCAGTTATTAATTGGAAACCATTTCATCAGTTACGGTCATGATGACCTTGACCTTTGACCTAGTGACCTCAAAATAAATAGGGGTCATCTAGTTGTCATGACCAACCACAACAGCAAGATCCTAAGCCAAACCCTTGAGCAGTTATTGATTGGAAACCATTTAAGGTCATGGTGACCTTGACCTTTGACCTAGTGACCTAAAAAACAACAGGGATCATCTAGTTGTCATGACCAACCAACTTAGCAAATTTGAAGATCCTAAGCCAAACCCATGAGCAGTTATTGATCAGAAACCATTTTACAAGTTAAGGTCATGGTGACCTTTACCTTTGACCTAGTGACCTCAAAAACGATAGGGGTTATCCAGTGGTCATGACCAACTACCGGAGCAAGTTTGAAGATTCTAAGCCAAACCATTGAGCAGTTATTGATCGGAAACCATTTAACCAGTTAAGAGCATGCTGACCTTGACCTTTGACCTAGTGACCTAAAAATCAATAGGGGTCATCTAGTGGACATTACTAACCACCACAGCAAATTTGAAGATCCTAAGCCAAACCATAGAGCAGTTATTGATTGCTAACCATTTCACCAGTTAAGGTCATGGTGACCTTGACCTTTGACCTAAAAAACAATTAGACTCATCTAGTTGTCATGACCAACCATCTAAGCAAATTTGAAGATCCTAAGCCAAACCCTTGAGCAGTTATTGATCAGAAACCATTTTACCAGTTAAGGTCATGGTGACCTTGACCTTTGACCTAGTGACCTCAAGATCAATAGGGATCATCCAGTGCTCATGACCAACTACCACAGTAAGTTTGAAGATTCTAAGCTAAACCCTTGAACAGTTATTGATCAGAAACCATTTAACCAGTTAATGTCATGGTGACCTTGACCTTTGACCTAGTGACCTCAAAATCGATAGGGGTCATCCAATGGTCATGACCAACTACCACAGCAAGTTTGAAGATTCTAAGCTAAACCCTTGAGCAGTTATTGATCGGAAACCATTTAACCAGTTACGGTCATGGTGACCTTGACCTTTGACCTAGTGACCTCAAAATCAATAGGGGTCATCCAGTGGTCATGACCGACTACCACAGCAAGTTTGAAGATTCTAAGCTTAACCCTTGAGCAGTTATTGATCGGAAACCATTTAACCAGTTAAGGTCATGGTGACCTTGACCTTTGACCCAGTGACCTCAAAATCAATAGGGGTCATCTAGTGGTCATGACCAACCACCAGAGCAAGTTTGAAGATCCCAAGCCAAACCCTTGAGCAGTTATTGATCGGAAACTATTTCACCATTTTAGGTCATGGTGACCTTGACCTTTGACCTAGTGACCTCAAAAACAATAGGGGTCGTCTACTTGTCATGACCAACCACCACAGCAAGTTTGAAGATTCTAGGCCAAGGCGTTTATTAGTTATCATTCGGAAACCATCGATCTACCGACCGACCGACCGACCGACCGACAGACCGACCGACCGACATGTGCAAAGCAATATACCCCCATTTTTTCAAAAGGGGGGTATAATAACAATAATTTGGAAATGTTCTCACAAATAGCCCATCAAGTCTTTCCACTGCATGTCAGTTTTTAGTCTCTCTTGAAATTTTATGAGCTTTTAAGTTCTCAATACAGAATCCAGTTACCATTTATAACTAATCACATGTTTTTTAAATGATGGAAAGCAGGACTCTTTTTGTACATTTTAATCATTATTATGTGTGACTGATTTGTGATTCTAGTAAGTTTTGAGATGTCAAATGTATTGATTGTATGTGATTAATTTCTTCTATATGATTTATGTATGTATCCACCCGCTACCTAAAATAAACTTCTAAATTTATTTCAAAATCCATATCGAACGCCTTTCCAGTTTTTAAGAGCAAGCAATATTCTTAAGTGAATCACCCTTAAATTGCAATCATTCACAATTAACATTTGCTTAAAGTTTGGGCTCAAATCTGACAACCTTATCACTCTCCATATGGCTTCAACCTTCTAGCATTTCAAAAAATTGACATGAAAATGTTCTTTTTAAGTTAACCCGTTACAGCTACAGATATTAACCCTTTCCTCCATAAATACGCCTTTCTACGCCTCTGTAAAAGTCACCTGTTGAAACCATTGTGATAAATAGAGCATTTGCTCCTATAGTAGCAAATGCTCTATTTATCACAATGGTTTCAAACTACAAAATTCTAAAATTTTCTTTTTCTCTAGTTAATGCTCCTTTTTGGTAGATTTATTTAAAGTGGATGGATCTACAAATAGCCTATGAGGTAATGGGTTAAAGCATTTGCAAACAGCCGGATCAGAAGAAGCTCAGACAGCTCCTGTAGGCTGCTTGCCAACGGAATAATACAAATATGATTTTACAATTTCTGTCATTGCCCAAACAGACCCTCATTCATATGCCTGTCTAATATTTAGCGAATTAATATTCAAAACATGGTTAATTCTTGATTTACATGAATATTCATGATGTAACAAGAGAAGAAAGCATCATGCTGGTACAGCGCTGTCAGAAGTAAAATACTGCAACAATTGAATACCCTTTGCATGCTAGCTGCAAATTTGTGATTTAGAACCTATATAATTTATATGGATCTAGATGAGATGCAAAGTAACTCTCACAGGAATCAAAACTGATTGATATGCTGCATTCTTTAACCCTTTTCTCCATAAATACGTTTTTCTACGCCTCTGTAATAGTCACTTCTTGAAACCATTGTGATAAATAGAGCATTTGCTCCTATAGGAGCAAATGCTCTATTTATCACAATGGTTTCAAACTACAAAATTCTAAGTTTCCTTTTCTCTAGTTAATGCTCCTTTTTTGTAGATTTGTTCAAAGCGGATGGATCTAAAAATAGCCTATGGAGGAAAGGATTAACCCTTTACATCATGAATATTTATGCAAGACATAATGACATCATAAGTTATAATTTTAATTTTTATAATGGCATATGGACACAGGAATGTTTGGCCATTGCAGAAACTGCAGAACCATATCTAAATTATTTCATTAGCAAACGGAGCAGAACCTGATCAGACTGTTCCTACAAGAGCCATCTGATCTGTGTATGGTATAGAAAGGCATACGGTATAAGGGAAATGGAAAGGTTAAGGGAATTGGAACAAAATTTAACATTGAGAAATGCAGCAGACAGTTTTAGCAGATGACAATTACTTAAGCAGTAAGAATCAATTTAAGGAACATGCTATGTGGATTCTAAACATAATTTGGATCCAGATGAGACCCATCAACTAACATTTGGTCAGAACCCTAATAAGCTGCTTTCCACTCAAATTGTATATATTTAGAGAAAGACTTAACTCACTTTTGGGCATACTACAATTTTCTCTGTGAATACAGGAATTTAAATATAGTAATTTTCAAACTTGTTTCCTGGCAGCTGTGTATAAGAATGGATTACAGTCATTGTGCATACAAAACTAAATCTACTGCACTCGATATCTAGAAAATGATTGGGAGCATATAACCAAGAAATAAATTTGATAAGACTTGGAAATATACTGGCACACCAAAGATTACTTTAACCCTTTCCCTGTTCTATATTTATTCCAAATTTCAATACATACTGAATATTCATGGAACATTGTAGAAAGTAAAGAAACAGATCTATCAAATTCCATAAGCAAATAGAGCAGATCTTGATCAGACAGCTCCTATAGGAGCAATCTGATCTGGGTCAACTCTGTTTGCAAGTGTGTGAAAAGATGTTTATATGAAGAAAAGGGTTAACATGATACTCATACACCCTAAGTTATAACCCATTCCCTCCAAGACTATTTTTAGACCCAAAATCTACTGAAAATCAGCATTTACTAGAAAAAGCAAATGTTTAGACTTGTACACTGTTGAAACCAATGTGATAATTAGAGCATTTGCAGAGCAAAGTCAGAAAGCAGACGACTTTACAAGACTTTACCTGCCGGCATGCACGCCTTGGTCGAAAGCATGATAAAAAGTATGATAGATGGATGGACTGATAGACAGACAATCAAGGGTAAATCTAAATGCTCCCCCTTTCAAAAACAAAATACATGTGAGCATTCTCTAGAAAACCTCTCTATAGCGACAACTTAATGAATAAAGACAGTAGTATACAAGAATAGGTGGATGATTCATGCAGAACAAAAGTAATGCAGAAAGCTCCACTACATAATATTTGTCCTGCATTAAGCTACCACCAATCCCATTGACCTAGAATTTAGCATTTTCTTTGTGGTCATTTTAGAGAGGTTTCACTGTACATAGGATCCAACGTATCTGTCTTTTTTTCCACTCACCTCTTTGTTCTTATACAGTGAATTGATGATAAGTTTCATCATGCGGTCCACTTCGGCCTGGAACACGTGCTTCTCGGCCTTATCTCGCATTTCTTTCATCTGGGCCACATTCAGGCCTTCCAGTTTGATGGCCTCCTCCTCTCTGGAAATACAGATATTGATCATTAATTTCATCATCTTGCTTCAAAATTCTGAACTCCAGTTAACCCTTTACTCCATAATAACACCTTTTGATGTCTTTGCAAGCAGAGTAGACCCAGATCATACAGCTCCTGTAGGAGGTGTCTGATCTGGGTCTGCTCCATTTTCTTATGTTACAGATCATAATGCGTATTCTCTACTGCCATGGCCATAAATTTACCTGTTTAATATGATTATTATTAATAAGGTAAGAATCAAATAAATTAATATTTATAACAGGTGAAGTCTTGCATGAAAGGGTTAATCTGATGAAATCTACTAGCTCAGTAGATTTGAAAAAGATGTGCAAAATGTTATTTATTTAAATGACAATGAACAAAGTCCCACTTTTCTATCTAGATAAATTTTATAATTTGCTATCTTTTTTTCTGAAAGTCCAATGCATTTAGCAATGTACTACACAAACTACATCAACCAAACATTGACATCAAATCATATTGAAGTAACCCTGTTGAACTAGTCGAAATAAAAGTCAGGATGTGTGAATGTCGATTTTAGTCTATTTCTCTCACAAAAATTCTCATTAGCTAAAGTTAATTTGAATCATATGACTGCTGAAAATTTAAACTAAGAGCAGATCAAAATAGAGGGTTCCTTGAAGTTCTCACTTAACCCATTAGCTCATAGGCTATTTTTAGATCCAACCACTTTGAGTAAATCTACTGAAAAGGAGCATTAACTAGAGAAAAGGAAAATTTTAGAATTTTGTAGTTTGAAACCATTGTGATATTTATCACAATGGTTTCAATAGGTGATTTTTACAGCGGCGTAGAAAGGTGTATTTATGGAGTAAAGGGCTAATCCTGTCAATCAAAGTACCCAACCCATAATTATTATTATATTTCTTAATTATTCCTTCACTTCATACAGGTGCATTTTGATGCCTTTGCAAACCAAGTAGACCAAGATCAAACGACTCCTATAGGAGCCCTATGAATTGGACCGAGGATTGCTTTGTTTGATTTTGATTATGGAATAATATATACATGTATCTGATTCCAGTTTCTGCCATAGCTAAAAAGTCTTGTGCTCATAAAAATGTATCAAATTGATATTCAAGACGTCATTACTTCTATGATGAATATTCATGGATTAATTGACTGGACAGCAGAACAATTAGCATAAGGAATAAGAAATTTTAAGCAAGTTCCTATTCAGTATAACAGCAACAGTACTCTAAATTGCCTGCCCAGTGGCAACACTGGCAAGCCCAAAAATAGATTGCACTTGATGTCTATCCAATTTAGTTTTCGTTACTCAATAATTTGCAACCAATCTCTTAATGAAAACAATTTTCTGACAATGCCTAGTCTTCACAAATTAATATGTTATCAGCTCCAGAAATATTGGCTGGTGTCATTGGGAAAGCAATGTACAGACCAGACTCTGAAGAGCCTGAGGAATCTCTCAAGAGTTTGGACAATTTGCGATGACCTTTGCAAGCAGTAAAGATGCAGATGAGAGAGCAAATAAGCAGTCATCTCATCAGGATCCAAACTGTTAGACATTCTGACTGAACGAATTAATAGAAATGGAACAACTTGAAAACATGATTCTATAGAATAGTCACAAAAAAAGGTTTGGTTGGAAATAATGATATTTTAGTACTGGTAATGGTATTAATTTTTTTTTTTTTAAACATCCCATTATCAATGGCTGCTACTGAACGAGTAACAACCTCCAGCACTTCAAAGTGAATTCTGCACTTGTAAGCCTTCTACACCTTTGCAAACAGAGGAGATCCAGACTTATACATGTACTTCTCACATCTAATACCTAATAATATGTTTTCAAACAGTTTGGATTCTGAGGAGACTCATTTCGCATCTCATTCCGATCTAAACATTTGCCTAAGTAATCACAAATTCCAAGCTTGTATACAACAGGTCCAGATATGATGCGTAAATTAAAGCATTTAAGAATAACTTCATTATTTCGCCACCAAACCCTATGTTGTGACCACTCTTTAGAATCGTCTCTTCGAGAAGATTCTAAAGAGTGGTCACAACATAGGGTTTGGTGGAGAAATAACGATTTTAGTATTTGAGTATGCACATTTATCTGTTGTTCTGATACAAGGAGTTGAAGATAAAGCTGCAGCAGTAAAACCTGAAAATTTGATTTTCATATTCAATAACTTACATTTATATTTTATACCTATTATGCACATTACAATTCGGCCTGAAATGTGTGCGATGTAGACGAGATGTGTATTGATCTATCAGAATCTCTTATTTCTCTGCCAAATTGCTGTAAGAGGCAATTCTTTTAATCCTTCCTCCATAAATACGCCTTTCTACGCCTCTGTAATAGTCACTTCTTAATACCATTGTGATAAACAGAGTATTTGCTCCTATAGGAGCAAATGTTCTATTTATCACAATGGTTTGAAGCTAAAAAAAAATCGAAAATTTTCCTTTTCTCTAGTTAACGCTCCTTTTCGGCAGATTTATTCCAAGAGGTTGTATCTAAAATAGTCTATGAGGTCATGGGTTAAGCAGCAGCAGGATAAGTTTTGGCAGAGCAAATTAAGATACATTTTTTATAAAATACACCTCTTAATCCTTCCCGCATCTTACAAACCTTTTTTCATGCCTTTGCAAACAGAGTAGACCCATATCAGACAGCTCCTATAATAGGAGCAGTCTGATCAGGATCTGCTCTGTTTGCTTATGAAATATTTATAACAGATCTGACTCTACAGCAGCTGCTTCTACTTTTACCCAAAACTCCTATGTACATACAATGTACATGTATGCCATTGTATAAATTCAGCTAATAAATATTCACAATGTAAATTTTCCTCCATGAAAGTCTAACAGGGAAATGGTTAACTAAAATTCTGACAGTTTTCCTTTTCAGACAAAGAAAAGGTCAGTCACCTAATGAAGAATCCCACAGTGCAGAGCAATTAACTTAATGCTTAGACCTATTAGTTAACATGGAGGAATAATCAAGGTGTATTTATCTTAAGCATCCAACCCTCTTTCGCATGTATTAATCTTAGTTGATGCCCAATTGGCTGCTTCTGAATAATTATAGTCAATTATACTTATTCTAAAAGATGTGATTCAGAGAAAAAGAATCCCCAATGCAAGTAATGTAAAGCCTGATCAGGTGGTTCGACTGGTTCCTCTAGCACAGAACAAGGAGCCTAATAGAAACAAATGGAAAACACTATAGACAAAGTGGCTGACACTTTTAAAAGCTCTTTGCACACTAATCTGCTTAAATTGTAATCTCTCAAAATCAATTATTTAGCCATTTCACTTCATGAATAGTCTGAACGACAAACAGTTTGGATCCTGATGATTTACTAGGGATCTTATCTCAATCCAAATACAGTATAACCTATCTTAAGCGACCATCAAAACGAGGTCTAATTATGGTTCTGTGAGGCAGGTGGTAGCTTAATACAGGTCAAAAGTAATGCAGAAAACTCTTATAGGAGCTTTCTGCATCACTTTTGCCCTGTATTAAACAACCACTCGCTTTTCAAGATCCCTGTGTCCAATTCATATAAGGTCGCTTATGACAGGTCTAACTGTACATTACATAGGTTATCATGAATTGGCCACTAGTGTGCACAATTAACCCTTTCCACATTTACGGTAATATTCATGTAAGAAATGATGACATCAAATATTTATTAACTCAATTTTTATAATGGCATAATTTTATGTACACATGAAGTTTTGGGATTTGGTAGAAACTGTAGTCAGATCTATTATAATTTCATGAGCAAACCAAGCAGACCCTGATCAGACAGCTCTTACAGGAGCCATCTGATCTGGGTCTACTCTGTTTGCAATGCGTGAGAAGGCGTTTTTATGAATGAAAGGGTTAAACTGATCTAAATGTACTGTACATGTACTTAGAACCCATGCAATTATATCTTATAATTTGCATTTTAAACACACGTACATATTAATTCTGTTCCCCGTGTATGATGAAGCGGATGCTTTCTAACCCTTTACTTGATGAATATTTTCTACAGGAAGCTGTATGATGAATAAGTTCATAAGCAAATAGGGCAGACCCTGATCAGATGAATCCTTTCCCTAATACAAATGCTTTCTCATTCCTTTGCAAACAGAGTAGACTCAGATCAGACGGCTCTTTCAGGAGCCATCTAATCGGGGTCTGCTCTGCTTGCTTATGAAATTAATAGATCTGGCACTACAATTTCTACCAATTCTAAAACCTGTGCACTTATGCTGGTATAAAAATTCAGCTAAAACTATTCATGATGTTATTATTTCTCACATGAATATTAAACAAGTAAAGGGTAATGACAATATCTGGCATGTGGGTTTTTTTCTTTCTTCTTGTTTTATTCCTGATCCTACAAGAAGCTGGGGAATCTCACTCCTACAGGTACACTGTTGTGCATGATTGATCAACATTCTAGTCACACACTGGGATATAGACTTGCCATAACATTGATGGTCTGGCATCCAGGCATTTGGTTTGTTTTTGATATGAGACATCCTTTTTATATGTAATATTACAGGTTCAAGGATGACATAGAGACATAATCTATTGAGAGGGTTATTTTATACCAAAATAGGATTTGTTTGTTAAACACTATGCCTCCAAAGTGAAACAAAGTTAATACTAGTCCAAAAAAAATTAGTTGCATGTTTGACCTTTGACCTCCAAGTATGGCCTTGACCTTTACATTGAACCACAAGAGACATCTGAGACAATAATATGCCTGATCTTGATGGCAATAAATAGAGCAAAAAAGTTCTTGATCTACACAGTTATGTTTGCTAATAGAATTTGATAGATCTGAAATGGCTACAATGCTCCACCTTCCATATTTCATCATAGCTATTTTGTACATGAATATTCAGTAGGTATTAAATTTGGAATAAACATAGAACAGGTAAAGGGTTATCCTTTTTGAATGCTGAATTTTCAAATGAACTATTCTAGATTTGCTTACAGTAAATGCTATTCAGGGAGTTGTTCAATACAAGTAACATGACAAACAGTGCAGACCCTGATGAGGGGCTCATTTATGAGCCTTTTTATCTGGGTCTACACTACTTGGAAAGGACACAAGTGACTTGTTTCCTGCACTGAAAGGGTTAACAAAAGTTATTTATCATACCAGAATTGAAAATGTCTGTACAGCAGCATGCCGCCAAGCACCAAGAATTGGTGTTTATATTGGAAAACCAGACATTGAATGAACAGCACCAAACAAATCACATGTGGTGATTGTTTAAAAACCATCCTGATAGAAAACGCAACCCTGAATTTGTGAAAATATAAATAACCCTTATCATATGAGAATAAAGTCACTAATGTCCTTTGCAGACAGTGTAGAACAGATGACAGGACTCCTAGGAGTTCTCTCATCAGGGTCTGCACTGTTTGTAATGTTATTTTTCTTTAGAAAAATCCTTAAATATTCACTGTAAGATTGACCAGTTTGAATTTTGGAATACATGTAGTCCGTTTGAAAATTCAGCATTGTAAGGGTTAAAGTCTACGGTTTTGTTCAAGCTAACTGATATCATGTAATTATGTGATGCCCTTTACTTGAAAGAAATGCATTTTCATGCAGAGTAGAGTAGACCCATATCTAACATGGTGACATTATATCTTACATAAATATTCAACAGGGAAATTGTTAACATCTGTAAGTAATTCTGCCACTGCTGGTAAGGTGGCTAGACTAAGAAGTACATGTAACAACAGGGTACTGGATTATACTGTGTGTATGCCATCACAGAAAGCACCAAGGTTTGTTTCTCCAGGTGTTATACATCTTAGCTTGTCATGGGTGATTTCTGTGATCAATCGTTCCAGTCTGGATCCAGATGATATGCTGAGTGCTTTAACATCTCAACCTGACCCAAATAACTTCAAATTCTAATCAGTAATTTGACAAGAATAAAAAAATATCTGCTTTGAGAATTTGAGCTCTTGACATTAATATGCCTAAGCATACTAAAAGACACTGCTGTGATTGTTCTGATATATATCTGGTGGTAGTTGTGTAGGTGCTGATAGACATTCAGACCCCCAAACTAATGTGAAGGTGATGAATGCATTGTTAACACTTTTTCAGGCTTTGTATATTGAATCTTTCTTATACAAGCTTCTGTACTTCAAACAAAGTTTAGCTGACTACTTAGAATATTTAGCAATTATCTTCAAAGTTACATGGTCATATAAACCTTTCCCTGTTCCATATTCATGCAAGAAACAATGATGACAAATATTTATTGGCTGAATTTCTATGAAGGCATTTGTACTGTGAGTTTTTGGCATTTGTAGAAATTGTAGTCAGATATTATTACAAGAGGGCCATGAGGCCCTGAAGCGCTCACCTGAGATAACCCCAGGGGCGGTGCCATTTTTTACCAAGAAGTCATCATTCGTACAACCTTGGTAGAGAACCACAAGGCAAAGCAGTATGCCATTAATAAAAGGTCTAAGCCTAATGGTTTCGGAGAAAAATAATATTTCATATTTTTCCATGAAAAACTGATAAGCCCCAAGGCAGGGCCAAGTTTTGCCCAGAGGTCAGGGCCGTAAGTTGAACATTCTTGGCAGAGGACCACAAGCCAAGCTACATATTTGTAGAGGACCATTAGATCATGTTACATACCAAACATCAAAGGTCTAGGCCTTACAGTTTCAGAAGATTTTTAAAGATTTTCCTATGAAAAACTGATAAGCCCTTGGGTGGGGCCATTTTTGGCCCAGGGGTCATAATTTGAACAATCTTTGTAGAGAACCACTACATCATGATACATGCCAAATATCAAAGGTCTATGCCTAACAGTTTCAGACAAGAAGATTTTTAAAGATCTTCCAATGAAAAACTGATAAGCCCTAGGGCGGGGCCATTTTCGGTCCAGGGTCCTAATTTGAACAATCTTTCTAGAGGACCATTAGACCATGCTACATGCTAAATATCAAAGGTCTTGGCCTTACAGTTTCAGAAGAAGAGTTTTAAAGATTTTCCTATGAAAAACTGATAAGCCCTTGGGCGGGGCCATTTTTCGCCCAGGGGTCATAATTTGAACAGCTTTTGTAAAGGACCATTAGATCATGCTACATACCAAATATCAAAGGTCTAGGCTATACAGTTTCAGAGAAGAAGATTTTTAAAGATTTTCCTATGAAAAACTGATAAGCCCTTTGGCGGGCCATTTTTGGCCCGGGGGTCATAATTTGAATAACTTTTGTAGAGGAACATTAGATCATGCTACATACCAAATATCAAAGGTCTAGGCCATACCGTTTCAGAGAAGAAGATTTTTAAAGATTTTCCTATGAAAAACTGATAAGCCCTTGGGCGGGGCCATTTTTCGCCCAGGGGTCATAATTTGAACAACTTTTGCAAAGGACCATTAGATCATGCTACATACCAAATATCAAAGGTCTTGGCCTTACAGTTTCAGAGAAGTAGATTTTTAACGATTTTCCTATGAAAAACTGATAAGCCCTTGGGCGGGGCCATTTTTGGCCCGGGGGTCATAATTTGAACAACTTTTGTACTTTGTAGAGGACCATAAGAAAATGCTACATACCAAATATCAAAGGTCTAGGCCATACAGTTACAGAGAAGATTTTTAAAGATTTTCCTATGAAAAACTGATAAGCCCTTGGGCGGGCCATTTTTGGCCTGGGGGTCATAATTTGAACAATCTTTGTAGAGGACCATAAGATCATACTACATGCCAAATATCAAAAGTCTAGGCCTTACGGTTTCAGAGAAGAAGATTTTTAAAGATTTTCCTATGAAAAACTGATAAGCCCTAGGGCGGGGCTATATTTGGCCCGAGGGTCATAGTGTGAACAACATTTCGTTCCCCCTAACCACTGATGCTTCTGACAAAATTTGGCTAAAATCGGGTCAGTAGTTTCAGAGGAGATGTCGTTTGAAAATGTGGACGGACGACGGACGCCTGACGGATCGCGGTCACAATAGCTCATCCTGAGCCTTTGGCTCAGGTGAGCTAATAATCAGAAACGGAGCTATCTGATCTGGGTTTTCTCTGTTTGCAAAGACATTTATGAAGGAAAAGGTTGACCCTTACTCAGTGAATATTAATGTAAGAAATAATGACATCTTGACTATTAATAAGAATATTTTTACAATTATTGCTTATTAACACATCAAAGGCCTGAATGGCCATAATGGCTTTCGGGTTTGATAAGGGGAGAAATTGGGGGAGTTAACAACAATAACGTCTTGGAATTGATAAAAGTATTAATAACAACACATTTTTGTGAAACACTATGCCCCTGATTGTGACCAATATAATATAAATTTGACCCGTAATGTGACATTTAACAGTTATATGACCTTGATTTTAATAAGCCCCCCACCCCACCCTCCCAAAAATAAATAAAAATGTTCGCCTCTGTAAGTTGCACAGGCATGCCAGGTTTGAAGTATGTATGTGCAATGGCTACAAAGTTATTGCCAACATTAAAGTTTGAGCCAAGCCAACAAACAGCGCAAAATCAGTCCCCCTCCCCCCAAATAGATTGGGGGCATAAAAATATGACAGACTCAAACAAAAGGAGCCATCTCATGATCTGCTGTTTATTATATATAGACATGCTTCTAGTTTCTACTATGGCCAAAAGAATATCTAATTATATTCATGATGTCATTATTTCTTACATGAATATTCATATTATTTCTTACATGAATATTCATGAAGTAAAGGGTCAATTAATATGATTTCATGTCTAAAGCTGATGCAAAAACTGAAGCACAACATCAAAGTTATATGTTCAACTAATTCTTACACATAACATTTATTTTTCCATGGTCAGCACTCGTTTATTTTGAATAAATGTAGTCTGCTTACAAATTGAAGCACGAAGTGATTGAAGGTTTACTGTTTTTATTTTTAATTATTAAGTAGATCCATACATGTACATACAGTTACGGTAGTTGTTTGGAACCTGATGAAGCTCAAATTCAGAACTACAGTCTGAAGTAGAGTTGTAATCTGGGAAAGACATTTCAACAAATTGCTACCTACTTTCGCTTTTACACGACACAAAGGTCTTGAGAAACGACAGTGTCGGCGACTCGGCGGTTACACGATACATAGAATAGGCTCTATTTTAACAGTTGTTATTGACGCTGGAATATAATTTGATTGAATATGTGTTGAAAACATTCTATGGTTAATACTTACTTTGATAAGCCAATAGAACCCCGTGTTTTTACGGTTTTACTGCTTGTAAGACTTAGACTTGTGTTGAGATTGGGTGCCATAGTCGAAACACGCTGTTCGATGCGTGATACATGTGTATATGGGAATTCCGAATTTCATTGGTTGATTATTTTAGATTTCTTTGACCTTGTCCTTTATGAAACTTCCTATTTCCAATTTGAGTACGGGTCAAACGGAAATGACCGAATGCGACGCAAAAGGCAGTTTGATTGGCTGAAGATGTAGGTCTATATGCTAATCAGTTACGAATGTGTATAAAAATGCAATCGGAAACATCGGCTATATTCCTTCTGCTTTAGAACGCCAAGGTGTTGCGAAAACTACGGTAAAAATATTCGTTCGCGTCTTCTTTGGAGTTTATTAAACTTCTGTATCTGTATCTATACGTCGTAGAATGCTATATAGGCTTTTTCAAGACTTTTAAAAAGTTTATCTTTGTGTAGATTAGTAGTAATTATCTTACACAGTGAATTATTATTAAATACGTGGAGTAAACAAATGCATGAACATTTTACAACCAAACTAGTGCAGACTTGAAGAAAACTATTTTGTCTTGCGCATGTTCACTAGACAAGTGAACTCGTTGCCGTAAAGAGACCGACTGCTATATGGCTCCGAAAGCCATAAAAAAAGACCTTTGGCCATGGCAGAAACTGTAGAATCAGATCAGTATTATTCCATAAGCAAACAGAACAGGCCCTGATCAGACAGCTCAGATCAAATACCTGACAGATAGGAACCATCTGATCTGGGTCTACTCAGTTTACAAAGGTGTGAAAATGCCTCTATATCAGGGAAATGGTTAAATGCATAAAGTTAGTTATGTAACACATAATTGTTGAAAACTATTTCAGTGCAGTCAATGTTGCCAGTTTACCATTTTTTTGCACCTGCTTGAAACAAATGTGCAAGTTGTAAATCAGGATAAAGCCAGGTGGATGTACCAGTATGTACATGCTCTTTCTTTGATAATGCATGCAAGAAGTATCTACTCTGGCACATAATGAAGCCATACCACACTAATAAAACTACCATTTCTCTCACTCAGCCAGACTCAGTATACTATTTATAAGTCTACTAACAATTGACTCATAGATAATCATATGACTTTGCAGATAAGAGTATACTAC
This sequence comes from Azorinus chamasolen, assembly GCA_963576725.1. NCBI lineage: Eukaryota > Metazoa > Mollusca > Bivalvia > Cardiida > Solecurtidae > Azorinus > Azorinus chamasolen. The sequence goes on from OY755244.1 coordinate 6,912,464, forward strand.
ACCCAGATCAGATGCCACCGATAGGAGTTGTTTGATCAGGGTCTGCTCAGTTTGCTTCAAAAATAATACAAAATTGATGCTACAGTATACATGTATGCCATGGCAAAAAGAAATCTGTTGTTCATCATGGCATAATAAAAATTCAGTTAATTTTTTCATAGTCATTATTTCTTACATGAAAATTCATGGGTTAATACCTTTATAGCTACATGTATGTGGAAAGACTTAATTGAGCCATCTGATCAGGGTCTACTCTATTACTCTATTAGTGCTTGTATGGCACAGATCCAATGACCTTGTTTGCCATAGCAGTATATTTCCTCATTTCATATTTTATAATATAAGAATAAATTAATTTGGATTCATAATGAACAGAGTAATTTGCATGAATATCCATCATTTATCTCTTTTCATACCAATGTGCAAATACCTGATAGCCTGTCACAGCTACTGATAAGAGGATTATTTCAGATATAATATGCATCTATGTTGGATAGTTTGTATATTTCTTCACCAAATGCTCTCTTGCTGCTAATCATTACAATTGTATAAATGAGGCAATTCTAATCAAACTTTGACAGATCAGTATGAATCTTATGTACAGCTATGTCGTTTACAAACACCATGAACCAAGGTGAGACTGGATGTTGTAGCTACCACACTCAACTACCCAAAATTGTCTGCCACACAAACTTTGGAAATAGTGAAGACTAGACTGATCAGGGTCTAAACTATTTACCACTCCATATATATATAAGTTTCATTCTATTAACCCTTACAACGCTGAATTTTCAAATGCACTATTCTAAAACTCAAACAAGTCAAGCTTATGATGACTATTTAGGGATCTTTCTTAATAAAAGTGTAACATGACACAAAGTGCATACCCTGATGAGAGGGCTCCTCTAGGAGCCCTCTCATCTGGGTCTACACTGCTTGCAAAGGACATTAGTGACTCATTTCACACATTGTAAGGGTTATAAAGTTATCAAAACAATGCCAAATTGACATATTCAGATTTACAAACTAGTAGAGATGAGAGTAGAACAGGCTACCCATTTTCTGTGTTTTGGGGGAAGGATGGCCGAGCATTTTCATAGGAGAAATACATGTATGTATTATCGAATTGGGGAATCAAAATTAAAAGCAAGGAATACCAACAATTTGATAAATGAAATGGAACACACAGCGTTTTGACTCTTTCTCAGATTTTAAATGTTATTGTCATTGTTAGAAAGCATGTTTGAGACTAATAAGATTGAACATTTATCAAATTTCTCTTTTTTCACAAACGAATTCTTTCCAAGGATAGGGAAAAAACAACAAAGATTTGGCGAAAATATATACGTTTTGAACAGGGACGAATTTCAACCCCATGAATGCAATAAAAAAAGGCCTGACAGGTAATCATGAATTTGCTGCTAGCATGCAAAGAGTACTGTAGGTGAAAGTTACTAAGACCTGGTTAGGGAAGATCTCTCTCTCTCCTACCTATTAATCCTTTGGATGTGAGACACAAGTCTATTAGCATTTGCAAACAGTGTAGACCCAGATCAGAGGGCTCCTACAGGAGTCCTCTAAGAGATCAGTGTCTACACTGTTTGTCATTCAACAATTTCTCACAAATTATACCCTTTCCTACTGAATGGACTCTGCCCTTAAACAATGCTGGACCATTCCACGTTATAAATTCAGCATTCAAAGGAATAATATGATGTATACAAACTCTTGTTCCAAAGAATGCTACTTAGTGCTGTTCTTGTATGTTTGATCAGGAAAACAGAAGCAAGCAAACTCTCCGACAGGCACTTGTTTACAGTAACACAGCCAAGTGTTTTGGGTTCTCTGTATCTGTTCTTATTATCTTTATACTGATAGATAAGGTGTATTCATGTGCATCTTGCTTATTTTTGTGCTTAAGCAAGAAACAAGTACCCTGTCATTTGCAAACAGTGTAGACCCTGATCAGAGAACTCCTATGAGTCCTCTGATCTAGGCCTGCACTGTTTGTCATTCGAGCCTTCTAACAAATTATACCCTTTCAGCGAAATGGACTCTAGTTAAACATGGTGCAACTTTCTACTTTTAAAAATCAGTATTCAAAGGTTAAACATTCATTAAAATGTATGCACATTTAGTATGGATCCTGACATGAAGGATAACTTGGGATAATTGAACATTTCCAAAGTTCTACTGTATTCTCCCTTTATAAACGAACCCTTACTTCTGGGGGAAACAACCATGCCTGTACATAAGTACAGTCATGGTTGTTTCCGCCAGAAGTAAGGGGCTGTTTAATAATCAATAACCATTAATAAAAACATTAAAGGGGTGGCAGCTTAATACTGACTGAATTCAATGCAGAAAGCTCCCTAGCTTTTGAAATGCTTTCATTCTGCATTTACCAACCACCTGTGTACAAAATGCATGTTTGTTAGCGCTGATAAACATCCATTTCTGCTCACTATGGACTAAATGGACGCCCAAGAGAGAGGGGATAAGATACAGAGAAACTCGGGCGCGATGCCCTACTCATAATTATCAAAAGAGTTTCTCTCATTCTTTTAGAAGCCCTGTGTAAAGCACTGAGACTTCGGACCTCGAGAAACATGAAATGTTGAACTGTGAAAAACCATCACAAACAACAGCTTAAAACCTTATATATATGCAAATTGATTACACCTCAAACTATAGTATTTCTTCCCCTCTGGACCTTCTTCTGATAAAATGTTTTTTTAATACCTTTTCATGCAATATACTTAATGTATTTGAATGTTTTGGTTTAAACCTTTCCCTAATACAAACACCTTTTCATGCCTTTGCAATTAGAGCAGACCCACATTAGGTGGCTCCTCTATGAGCCATCTGATCAGGGTCTGCTCTGTTTGATTATGAAATTATAAAAGATCCAACTCTACAGCTGCCAACGTTAACAACAATACCAAAATATCCTGAATATGTAATGCCATTATAAAAATTAATTAATCATTCATGATGTCATTATATCTTACATGAATATTCAACAGGGAAAGGGTTAAATGCATGAAAATGTAGAAAGGTGTTCTATCTATTCTGTGACTGTTTGATACATTGTGTAGACCAAATAAACAAACTGGTTATGTTTTATCAATGTGAGTTAGAATATCTTCCTTTCAGTGAGAGACACATATCACTATTGTCCTTTGCAAACAGTTTAGACCCAGATGAGAGGGCTCGACCAGGACCCTCTCATCAAGGTCTGCATGTTTGTCACGTTACACTTTTCTTAGAAAAATATCTCTGATTATTCAAGATAGGCTTAAACTTTTCAAATTCAGGAACAATCCATTTGAAAAAACAGCATTGAAAGGGTTAATCATAGAGGATAAAACCGGTTTAATCAGAGAACCAGAAACAGGTGCTACATGCTGATATCTGTTCTCACAAATGAACAGAACAGAATAACAAGACACTAAACTGCTATTTATTGATAGTTTTTCTCAGATTTATGCCAACCGTAACTGTAACATGAATGTATCAATTAAGTAAAATATTTTTCATGCTGATATCATGAAATAAACACATGTATATGTATACATGTGTATTACTAATACATGTACATCATTTTCAAAACTTTCTGAAGATGTCACAGGAGTAGACACAGCACAGTTCCAAGCACAAGGGGCCATTTCGTGGGTCTAGATGGCCTAAAAAGTCCAAACAAATTGATTGGGACGATTTAGTGTTCTATTATATACAAGGGTTCCAACTCCCGATTCGCCAATTTCCTGACCGATTTGAAATAAAGCCTGGTTTTGGACAGCCAATATGAAAATAACCACTACTGTTTGGTACGACTGTGAAGCTGGGACACTGTACCTTTCAAATAATATAACTTTTGACACATTCTGACTAAGCCGTAGCCAGTGCTGACATGAAATTCCTACAAAATAGTATACGCTGATTTTGCTTACTCGAACGAGGAGTCACAACAATGGGTAGAGTAAATACAGTTTTACATGTACAGTAGTTGTTTCTTTTCCAAGAATATGGGAAGCATCATAAAACAATAAACACTTGAGAAAATAACCATGTGCCTTATGTTTGCTTCAAATGAATCAAGGTTTTTGACAGTCTAAATGAGTCTGAGTGAGTCTGAAAGATGCTTAAAGGTCAGGGGCAGATAAAAGCATTTACCACATTTACTTAAAATATTAGGACACAATATCTCTGCCAGTTTGTAAAGTGGAATAAGTCAATTTAGCACTCTTCTGACAACTTCAACCTTTTGAGTGTGGGATATGAGCACACTGTCATTTGCATTTAGGAGTACATTGTCATACATGATGCAAACAGTGCAGATCTAGATCAGTCTCAGGGCTCCAAGAGGAATCTACCTGTAAACAATGATGGACTATTCCAATTTGAAAATTCAGCATTAAAACTGAGGAGTTAACTAGAGGTTTGTTTTTGTCACAAAAACAGATGTCTCCCCCTCCCATCCTCTTTCCAATACACAAGTTTAATGTCTGTAACTCCAAACTTATCAGGGTCTAATGTTTAAGTCATCAGGGGCAATAACTCCAACATTGTCAGGGGGAGACAATTCAAAAGCCCCAGGTACACAAAAACACATGCTAGTCAACATTCTTGTGAAGTTTGGTGACTCTAGTACTAGTGGTTCCAGAGATACATGTGACACAAAGTAAAGTTTCTCTTATTTAAGTCATAAGGGGCAGTAACTCCAAAGTTATCAGGGGGAGACAATTAAAAAACCCAGATGCATAACAACTCATGCTAGTGAACATTCCTGTGAAGTTTGGTGACTCTAGCCCTACTGGTTTCAGAGATACCTGCTGCGCAAAGTTTCTCTAATTTTAAGTTAACATATCAGGGGCAGTAACTCAAGAATTATCAGGGGGAGACAATTTAAAAAACAACTCATGCTGGTGAACATTCCTGTGAAGTTTGGTAACTCTAGCCCTAGTGGTTTTAAAGATATGCATGACACAAAGTTTCTCTAATTTTAAGTAATCATATCAGGGGCAATAACTCCAAAGTTATCAAGGGAAGACAATTCAAAAATCCCAGTTGTACAACAACTCATGCTGGTCGACATTCCTGTGAAGTTTGGTGACTCTAGCCCTAGTGGTTTCAGAGATATGCACGACACTAAGTAAAGTTTGTCTAATTTTAAGTCATCAGGGGCAGTAACTCCAAAGTTAACAGGGGGAGACAATTCAAAAAAACCAAGAGCAAAACAACTCATGCTTGTGAACAATCCTGTGAAGTTTGGTGACTCTAGCCCTACTGGTTTCAGATACGCATGACACAAAGTTTGTATAAATTTAAGTATTCATATCAGGGGCAATAACTCAAGAATTATCAGGGGGAGATAATTCAAAAACCATAGGTGCACAACAATTCATGCTGGTGAACATTCCTGTGAAGTTTGGTGACTCTAGTACTAGCGGTTTCAGAGATACGTGTGACACAAAGTTTTTCTAATTTTAAGTCATCAGGAACAATAACTCCAAAATTATCAGGGGGAGACAATTCAAAAACCCTAGGTGCACAACAACTCATGCTGGTGAACATTCCTGTGAAGTTTGGTGACTCTAGCCCAACTGGTTTCAGAGATACGCGCGACACAAGTTTGTGACGGACAGACGGACGGACACACTAACAAATGGGTAGTTGTGTGACTTTTTCCTTTGATCTTTTCTTGTGGGACTAGTCCCACAAGAAAAACTATTTTTGGCTCTAACTTTGGAAAAGAATGATCTGGAAGCTAACCCTAACCCTAACCCTATGTCCCACAACTGGCCAGGTTAATGTCACAAGAAATGGCCAGGTTAATGTCACAAGAGATGGCCAGGTTAATGATTTTACTTGTGCGACTAGTTAGAAAAAGTCACACAACTACCCATTGGTGAGTGCGGACGGACGGACGGACGGACGGACAGACAGACAACTCTGGCAAAAACAATTTATCTCCCCATAAATGGGGGAGACATAATTAGTGTAGTCCCTGATCTAACTGCTCTTTCAAGAGCAAGTTGATCTGGATCTACACTAGTGCCTCGTCAATCATGATACTTCCGATAAACTTTGTCATTCTCTAACCACAAAGACGATCATGATGTCTTGATAGATGATACTGATATTGATTGTCTGCAAATATCCTCCAAATACGTAGTTTTGCCCCCAATTGGTACTGTATTTGCTGTTGTAGGAATATTAACTTAGTTACAGCGACTGTTTAGATTAGAAGAATGGAAACCATTGTTACCCTTCTCATGCTGGAAATATACATGTACATGTCTGCTAAAACTCACATCTGTTACAATGTTTACCTTCATCGATTGGTTCAGGCTTACAGTAAAACCTCTCTATAACGGGCACTAAATTGTGTTCATTAGTTGGTATTTAGGGCAGGTGGCTGCTTAAAGCAAGGTGAAAATAAAATAGAACGCTCCTATAGGAGCGTTCTGTTTTACTTTCAATTTGCTTTAAGCAGCCGCCTGCCTTTAACACAAAATACTTGAATGTAATTTAGTGGCAGTTATAGAGAGGTTTTACTGTATAATAAACTGTTGATCAAGTGTCTAATAAGTTGGATCTTGATGGGACACATAGTTACTTGGCATCTCATCTTGATACAAGCTGTTTGAAAATGCCAGTCAAGAGGCGTTTAGTATGACAAGGGTTAAGAGCAAATTATTTGAGGAAAATAATAAAATTATGATTCTCAAGCGAGGGGGGAACAAAACAGAAACAGGTTAAATCGGTATAAATATTGTAACTCAAAATTAATTATGGTAAACCCGGTTTTAGGGGACCAATTACTGCAATTATAAGTGAGTCTTAAAAGACAGGTCGTTGCTTAATGAAGAGCAAAGCCTAAGGTAATGCAGAAGTTTCTTTAATATAGAAAGCTCTTTTGCAAGCATTCTGGAATTTTTTTATTCTGCATTAAGCCTAGGTGACATGTCTGAGGTTGAACAAAAATACCAAATCTTATACAAAATGTAGTTTGCTTTTTAACAATGTTCTACTCAATATGAAGCTGTGAAACACCTGGTTGCCTATTACCGGTATTAAAAATGTTCTCTTATTTATATGTCTTATAAACATTTACACAACAAGATCAATCAACTCCATTAGGAAAAGTGGATTTGTCTCAGACACTAACACATAATCTCACACCATCCTTCTTTCCCACATGTCCAGGCATAAGATATTTCTGCCAACCACTATAGAAAGTTTAGAAATTAGTCTGATCCATTATAATTTCATAACCAAACAGAGCAGACTCTGATCAGATGGCTCCTACAGGAGCTGTCTGACCTGGGTCTACTTTGTTTGAAAAGGCATTTATGTGGGGAGAAAGGGCTCAGTGGATACAACTGATAATCTTTGACTCTATATGCACTTCCAATACTTCAATTTGGTATTCCTTGAAAGAACAGTAACATTGAAACTGATGACAAAATTTATTGATCCTGGGACAAAAAAATAAAACAGATATAACCTTAAACATGGGACAGTCTATCTAATATTCGATACCAATTGAATAAAAAGTTAAAAGGCAAATGTTTTATCTTATTTGAGACATTGAAATGAATGCATGAAAAATGCAATCCATGTTTTTTTCTGACTGCATAAGGTTCACTTTTAAAATTCTAAAAAAGGTTTAATTAACATGGAGCAGACAATATTCATGTCATGACTGATCTGAGTTTTCTCTGCTTGCAAGGGTGTAAACAGACAGGATTATCAAGTAGTGGTTAATAACTAATTCAATCAGTATAATCAGCAAATCAAAAAATTATGATGGAAACCTGAGCAATGTATTTAATTGCTGTCAGTAATCTTTTACACTGATGTAATGAACATATCATGAGAAGATTTATGTGAGGAATTCACATGATTTCCTTTACGGTCTTCAAAATTCTTAACCCTTTACTCCATAGACACATCTTTGAATGCCTTAACAAACAGTAGACCCAGATCAAAAAGCTCATGTATCTGATCAGGGTCTGCTCTGTTTGCTTATGAAGTAACATAGATCTGATCTGGGTTTACTCTGTTTGCAAATGTATCAAAAGGGATTTCTATCAGGTAAAAGGTGTATGAATTTTCATTTGTCTCTAGATCTAATGAAGATCAATACCATCTGAGATATACACAGTAACAGATTTGATGATTCAACAGTTGCCATATAGAGGTGTTACATGTACGTATTTACAGTTCACAAGACTGACAAGTGCCGATTTCTTTAATGATTCCATTATGTGGACTGGTAATCTGCTAGGTTATCTGTTGCTAACATATACCCGGACAACAGATAAATGTGCGGACAACAGATAAATGTGCGTACTAAATACTAAAATCATCATTTCTCTACCTACCTCTATGTTGTGACACTATTTAGAATCGTCTCAAAGAGGCGGTTTTAAAGACTAGTCACAACATAGGGTTTTGTCGAGAAATAAAGAAGTTATGCCTAAAAATGTTTTGATTTACGCATCTTATCTGGACCTCTGATGTACTACCATTACCCAGCAGTCACATATCTTGTATGTGTAGTGAGAGCTATGTTCTTGTGTAGAAGTTGTGTGTGAATCCACAAGTTGCAGTGACAAGCAAATCCTAATCCTGACAGTCTTGCACTTTCATGCAGTGTAAGCATCACAGTCTTTGGAAAGCAAATCACTCCTGCCTGTCAGGTATGGGGTTGGTATTTAGCCTTCAGCCAGCACAGAACGTCCTTGCAATGTTTGTTGCTTTCATTTTTAGAGTGCATGTAAAAATTTGTATCTTTACAGGGAAACAAGCTGGATGTCAAACATTTTGGATCTTGAAGAGATCTAAGTTACTCAGCATCCTAGGTAGATCTATAGAGTCGGAAAAGCTAATCTAGAACCCACCCAAGAAGCTAAAGGCTAACGCTGAGCCTCTGACATATTCTAAACACTGGCGAGATGTTCAAATTTCTAAATGTCAAACATTAATTCTGCTTCTTTTCTTTTGCCAAAAAACCAACCCCAAACTCAACAAACTCTTTAATTTGATGTTGTCATGTGGTTTAGTTAAAGCATGTGTTCTCAGAGGCATGAGCAGGATCCAAATGACTGTGGCCATTGACAACCACAGAAAAGTGAAGGGGGGGAATGCCTGTGGTACCATACAGTATTTACGAGAATTTTGTATCATTGCCAGCACATTTACTATGTAACAAAAAATGAGCTATTGTTTGCCTGAGCATATAGATGATGAAAAAGTATATACACAAGTACTGGCATATTTAAAAACTCTTCCTTTCTGTAAAGCTCATGGTGTTTCATCTATAAACCATTATTGCATTCCATTCAAGCTGTATAACACAGCTAAAGCAATATACATGTACCTGTCCATGATAGAACACTAATGGTGGCCCTGTAGATAGAGCTCTGAGGACTTCCTTAATTATCCTAATACATGTACGTACTTGGACGAACCAACTTGCGCAAGTAGTGCTGTCCCAGATCAAACGGCTACTGAACTGGGTATACTCTGCACATGATGGCTTCAAAAGGTGGGATTACCAAATTGGCAATGCATGAAAACACATTTGTATGAGGGAACGGGCAAGCTTAGTGTGTACATTTATCCTATTCCTTGAGTAGAATAATACTTAGAACAGCAAATGCTATTATATATTGGTATGGAAGGTGGATCACATAATACAAAATCACTCTGACACTACAACTACAGATTCTATTGCTTACTTTCCAATATATATGATCAGGTATTTACCATAAATATTTGGACACCCAGGTCCAAGGTTATAAAGCTTCTGAGTCTGAGATCATTCTTAAGTATCTGATTGGTCAGATGCTTGAGAATGATAGCAGACTCAAGCGAAAAGAATTATAACCTTGGGGCCTGATCTCCCAACTCCCATAAGTTTGCAAAACTGAATAATATAATTTGGTACCATTTTGATACCTTTATATTAGAACGACATACTAACAAAAAGTTTAGACCCTGATCAAACAGCTGCTTCTGGTTTTGTTTAACCTGGATATGCGCTATTTGCCTATGTGTGTCTGTCTGTCCAAATGCTTTAGAGTAATTAGGATAAATACAACAAGTCTGGTGCAAAATCTTGCCAAGAAAATACAATCATTAATTGTGCAGACAGAGTGAGCATGATGTGTTCTGAGCTTGCCAAAAAGTATGTTCAAGACAGCAGTAAAATGTTATAAGTATGTGCATTATTCTAATTACTCTAAGTATACAGAATGTGCATTAACCCTAATTACCCAAGTATACAGACAGACAAATTTAGGAAGATAGTGAAGACCCAGATCAAACAGGTCCTGAACGAGCAGTTTGATCATGGTCTTCACTATTTGCTACTGTGTGAGTCTAATTTAAAGTTATCAAAATGGTGTCAAATAGAGTTATTCTGATTTACATGTACAAATTGATGGAAGGTGTCCGAATACTTAGGGTTATTAGTATGCAACATAAATACATATCGAGTCACTTTCAATTTGAAATATTCAACCTTTAACTTTTATAATATATAATAAGCTGTATTGAAGTTTTTATAAACAAAATATTTTTCCCCATAATTTTTTGTTCTCATGATTTTAAAATCAAGCTGATAGTTTTATTACATAAATACATCTCCAAGTCTCAAACCCAGACAAGTGTTCTTACGACTTGCACTATTAAAAATAGAATCATAGAATTCGACCCAGTGTACACTGACTGTATAATAAAACAAGAGTGAATTCCTGTATTTTCCTGATCCTAAGGCTTGCCTACACAGTCTGAATCTAGTTGACTCAAAATAACTTGAGATCTCATCATCTCAACTCAATCTGAAACTGATCTCACTAAAACAATAGCAAATAACTAAGAGCTGAACCAGACAACCATTTAAGTAGTCTACAATTACTCAAAATACCCAGAGTTTATTCTTGTATTGCCAGAAATGGGTGTACAGTACTGGCATTTGCAAACAGAGTAGACCCAGATCAGAGGACGCATAGAAGAGTCCTTTGATCGGTGTCTACACTGTAGTTCAAACTCCTCTAGCAGATTATCACCTTTCAAACTGAATGAACTCTATTGTTAACCCTTTCCCTATTCTATATTTTATACTTACTGAATATTCATGGACAAAATAGTTATAATGAAATATGGAAGTTGGAACATTGAAGCCGTTTTAGAAAATGGTTATAATAGCATTTGGACACAGGAAGTTTTGGTCATAGTAGAAAGTGTAGAATCATACCCATATACATGTATTATAAGCAAACAGCCATCTTATCTGGGTCTTCTCTGTTTGCATAGGCGTAGAAAGGTATATTTATGGAGTAAAGAGTAATACACTGATGGGCCACTCCACTTTAAGTATTCAGCTTTCAGGGAGTTTAACTTTAGAAATGATGGCAGTTTTATTGTTTAGTTCTTCAAATATAGGTAGTTACATGTGAGTGTATACAAGTTAGTGGTAAAATTTCATGCAGGGCATTCCACTTCCATCTGACGTCAGTGAAGGTGATACATCATAGAGCTGTACCTGTTGAATGCTACTATTGCTAGTGGTGAATTAGTGATAACAAGCAAAAAGTTTGAATCCAGATGAAGAGCAGAATAACGCAGCATCTCTATAGTATCTAAACTGTTCAACTCTCTACTTTTGAAGAGAAACTGAAGAAACGGGAACTGAAGCAATTGCAATGTACTGAATGCTGGCAAAAAATACTTTGCATGCACAGAGGTCAGTGTATATAAGCCAATAGCTACAGAAACCACAACTACCAACTGTTTAACCCATTTTTTTTTCATGAAAAATGTAAGAAATAATGTATGCATGAACAGAAATCGGCTTAATATTTATAATAGAATATTAACAAGAAAAGTTTTGGCCCTAGTAAAAACTGTAAGATTAGATCTATATACCATAATTCCATAAGCATAGCTGCAGATAGAGTTGACCCTGATCAGACAACTCCTGCAGGATTCATCTGATTGGGGTCTGCCCTGTTTGCATAGATGTTACAAGGTATATATGGAGTAAAGTGTTAAGCTATGGTCAATAGCCATAACAAATATGTAACCCAGGTCTTACAGTATAATGTACTGTTCATTATGTCATTGATTTTTTCTTGTGAAAGTGGACACACTTACCTACAAATTACATGTGATGTGAAATCCGGTTATTATTTTCTATGCAAACAGTTTGGTTTCAGATGAGACACAGAGTAGCCAGGCCTCTCTTCAAAATGTTTGACAACATTGTTAACTTGGGTGCAGTGCTCCAGATAATTTTTGCATGCTATGGGAAAAAGTCTAATTCATATTCAAGATATCGCCATTTCTTAAAGTAATATTCATGGCGTAAAGGATTAATTGATAGAGAGATCTTTAAAGCTTTTGTACACAATCATAGTAGATCCAGCTCAAACAGCTCTTGTAAGAATCATCTGATCAGGGTCTACTCCATTTGCTTGCAAATATGAAATACAGATCTGCTCCTTCAGTATCTGAAATGGCCAAAATTTCCTGTGTTTATCTGCCATTAAAAGAATTCATTCTAACATTTATAAATATTCATGAAGTGAAGGGTTAAAATAAAATCTTCATTACCTCTGAACAACCTCATCGTCAGTTTTAGACCCATCTCGGCTTTTACCAATGTCCTCATCAACTTTTGCTGCATCATCATCATCTGCTCTCACAGCTGCAAAAATAAGTATATCACACATAAAAAGTCATACCAACAATAAAAGTTTGACCAGAAATCATCTGTATTAAACCTTTCCCTGTTCTATGTTTATTACAAATTTCGTTACCTACTGAATATTCATGGACAAAGTACTTATAATGAAATATAGAAGGTGATACATTGCAGCCATTTTAGAAAGTAAAGAAACAGATCTATCAAATTCTATTAGCAAACAGAGCAGACCCCGTCTGATCTGGGTCTACTCTGTTTGCAAATGCGTGAAAACACGTTTACATGAGGGAAAGGGTCAAACCTTTCTATGCAAAATATTCAATATTCACCAGTGTTTTACTATAGAGTCCACTTCAACTGTTCAACATGCTAGATGCCCTAATGGTATTGAATGACAAACAGTCCAGACCCTGATCAGAGGGCTTGAAAATGACAGTGCAGTGTTTGAGATACAAAGTGGAACGTAATCTTGACTGTTTGGCGTATTTGCATACATATTTCTTTATTATCAAAAAACTATAATTATGCAAACCAGATAAATGGGGCATCTGTGAGCAGCACATGTGCTTCACTCTGGGAACCACAGTTAGTTATTTCATTAGCAATAGATATTCATTATATTGTAATAGGAATAGTTGGTACATGTGCTCCCTTCCTACTGTTCACAAATGTTTTGTTCAACTTTTATTACTAGCAAGATGGTGAAGATACTACTCTCAACATGTCGAAGACATGATTTAGATCTATACCTTGAGCCAATATCACCATAACATATCTACAGACCAAAATATAATTCAATTTAAATAAACCAAACTGAAATCAGAAATATTTTTGCTTTACAATTAGAATCTCCCTGAACATAGAAAGCACAGGATCAAAAGTTTTTTTTATTTCTATTTTAATGACATGTTCATCATCATGTGCTGCAACAGTGCAAACCATGAAACTTGGGCCATGTACATGCTCATATTAGATCTACTAGGAACAAATGGTAATGTTTTACTAGAGAAACTATGAGTGAAGTAATAAAAATTAGAACATATGTCATGATATGTAAACTTGTTCACTGTATAGAATGTGTACAGCATGGTAATAGGTGGTGAAACCAGCGAGATATAGCCAGCCAAACGGGCATAAGTTTCGGGGCAACTCGATCATTCCTATGAAGGCTATGATCCTATCCCACATCTTATGAATGTCCAAGGTCTTGGTTAGATGTGTTCCCAGAGTTCTTAAGCAATGAATGTGATGTCCACTACCTTTTGGGATAATCAGTGAATAAATTAATCATGGTTGACTACCTTGAGAAAGGTAACTGTTGCACAGTAAATGGTGCATCTTATGCATTGAGGTTATAGCTGAGTGACTGAGTCAAGAAATTGTGAGGAAGTCAGGAAGAGGATTTGAAAGCTGACTCAAGGTGTTCTGCTCTTGCAGGATAATGCACATGCTCACAGATTGCAAGTTGACATTACTGCTGTGACTGAATCAATGCGACTTTGAAGTCCTTCCTCATCTCCAGTATTCTCAATATTAAGCTCCTTTCTGATTTTATAGATCTGTAAACTTAAAACTTACATTCATGGTAGGAAGTCATAGATGCAGTAAAAGATTATGAGTACTTGGTGAATCAGAATGAAGACTTGCTTTTGAAGGGACAAGCAGATGGAGCAAGTGCATGAGATGAAGGGAGATCATATTGAAAAATAGTGGCAAACTTTTCATTCCTAGTCAGTTATTCTGAGTGACAGGAACCCAGGGATTTCCCAGACGCAACGTTTCTGCATCAGGGATGCAATTTTTAGACACAGGACTCCCATTTGCATGTAGCTGTGCATCCTTGGGACTGGGTAAAGGCTAAATTCGCCCTGAAATTGAAATATTTTTTCTGCTGAGTACAGCAGTATGAGTTATTGGGTTAAAGTATCAAATCAGTAAATTTAAGTTTGCTGTTTACTTCTATTTTCCACAATAGCACTATCAATTTTAAAGGTCTCAAATACTTTGCACTCTCAAAAAATCCAAGGGACTTTCAAATTGAACAAGAGCTATCCGCGGACAGCATGCTCCACTTTTCTTAGTGCTGGATAGTATAGTGGAAGTCGAAAAAGGGGCATAACTATGGCAAAATTAATTTTAGGGTTACCTGCCCTTGTGAAATCGGTTCCCCTTCTAATAGTAAACATGCATACCAAATTTTAGCCAAATATCTTGATGGTTTCTGAGAAATGGACCATTACAAAAAGGTTAACCAATGCCGACCCGACGAGAGGGTCATGACAATAGCTCCACTTTTCGAAAAAGTGGAGCTATAAAGTAGGGGTCCTGATACTCCAAATTCAGAGGGAAATCGGGAATCTTTTTCATCATACCTGGTTAAGATATCTGAAATAATGCAAGTCAATCTCTGTCCCTCAACTGTCAACACTGCAATGCCAGAATTAATGATTGTCCTGTATACAGCACGCCATGGAGCATAATAATCCCAACAAGATTCACAACAATATCAACAACCAGCGTACACAATGACAGCTGCATAGATATACATAGTTAAAACTGCATGAATATGTTGGTTTCTTATTACACAGTTAGGCATAAGTGTTTATATGACATACCGATTTTAAATAAATTGTATTGTATTGGAGCATATATTGACAGTTTTGCCTTTTCTTAAATTTTAATTTCACGTGCAATAACCTATTCTCTGTGAGTGGAATATTCGTGAAATATAAAAGCAGTTTGCATAATTTTAGTAAAATGAAGCTCAATTCCAATATTTACACATTGTGAAAAAGACATTTAACTTCAAAGGCACTCTCTGCAAAAGCTGAAAAAAAGACATGTCAGTCACATTTTCTGAATATGGTAATAATTTGGCAAAACCGGTCTTGAAATGTAACACGTTACCGGCGTCTAAGAAATCCAATTCCCTGCAAAATTACAATACTTACATGACATGCATATTAATCCTATTATCCCTATTATTAAGAGCGTCTTCTTCATGGCAGCAAATATCCAAAACAAGAAATGACAGGAGGGAACAGATGAAAAAAAAACAAATACTTTCAGGCTGTGAAATGTGTCAGCCTACCGTGTTACAGACTACAACTATATGGGAATTCCCTATGCAATAAGTTTAATCCAATCGTTTTGGACCACGCTCTTATTTCGGACCAATCAGAGTTCCCCAGGTACGACATTCCCAACTTTACTTGGCCTCGTTTGATTCGATAAGATATGAGTATCCACAATCAGGGCCTTCCTGAATAATCATGTTCCGTATTCCATATTCTCGGTATCAAATAAATTATTCAATTGAAACTGAAAGCCTTTTATGAGAGGAGAACTAAACTCAGATGCAAAAATTTTTGCTTCTATTAATTACAATACTAATATATGATACGTGTTATTTCTTAAACAAATTTTGTTAACTTGAGATTAATTTTTTAAAACCGATTTTCGTATTTCTATCCGGGATGTATTAAATTTTGCTAACCGGTGATGTCGTACAACGTGTCTCACTGTGAAAATCACTTCATAGTGTGTGTGTGTGGGAGGGGGGGGGGGTAGCTCACCTGAGCCAAAGGCTCATGGTGAGCTATTGTGACTGCCTGTCGTCCGTCTGTCCGTCCGTCTGTCCGTTCACTTTTATTTCAAATGACTTTTTCTCCTTAACCACTAGGAGGATTTCAACCAAATTTCAAAGAAATGTACCTTAGGGTGTCCTCTATTAAGTTTGTTAAAATCATGACCCCGGGCAAAAATTGGCCCGCCCCACTACTTTTAAAGGTTTTTTTTTAAATCTTTAAAAATCTTCTTCTCTGAAACCACAATTTCTAGAGCTTTGATATTTGGTATATAGCATCATCTAATGGTCCTTTACCAAGTTTGTTCAAATGATGACCCCGGGCCAAAAATGGCCCTGTCCTGGGGCTTGTAATTTTTACATAGACTTATATAGGGAAACCTTTAAAAATCTTCTTGTCTGAAACCACATAATCTGAAGCTAAGATATTCAGTATGAAGCATCACCTAATATACCACTACCAAGTGTTTTCAAATAATGACCCTGGGCCAAAAATGGTCTCACCCTGGAGCTATAGACTTCTTAACATCAGAAACTACAGTTAAAACGGTCCCCCTTAACAATTTCCTCACAGTTATTTCCCTTGTCTCATCAGCATAGCCATAAAGGACAAAGGGAGATAACTGCATTGGAATTCTAGTACCTCCTGAATAGTTATTCTATTTATAACTATTTATAATAAAATAGGGAAGGTGGATCAGTGTAGCTGTTTTTGAAGGCATAGAAACAGATCTATTAAATTCCATTAGCAAACAGCAGACCCTGATCCTATAGGAGCCACCTTATCTGGGTCTACTCTGTTTGCAGATGCGTGAAAACAAGGGAAATTAAGGGTTAAATAGACTTCTTCACATCAGAAACTACAGTTAAAAGGTTACAGCACTGGGCAGTAAAATCTCTCCAGGTCAATGCATTACTCTTAACTCTTTGCACGCTAGTGGTGAAACTGTGATTACCTATGCAAACAGTTTGGATCCAGATCAGAGGCCGCATAATGCGGCGTCTCATCAGGATCTAAACTGTTTGTCATCTTAACCATATTTTTGCAAAAAAAATGAAAGTAAGTTTATTTTAAGAATTGAAGCAGATGACAATAACTTTTTGTTGCAGACGAAAAATTAAAGGCATTTTGAAAGGAGTGTTGACCCATTAACCCCATAGTGTGTAGTGTGTAGTGTGAGTGATTTGTGGTGCAACTAGACAGGGAATTTCACAGCTAGATGTTATCATAGGTCTTTGCACAATGTTATGTTTGTTTCTGCAGTTAATTTACGTGATTGGAAAAAAATATTTAGTTTCATTATGATAATTTATTTTAATAAATTTTATTATGCGAGTCTTCATTAATTGCATTTAGTTGAAATTTAGGTGTTTAATAATGTCTTCTCTCCTTGCTACTAATTGTATTTATTTTAATTTGATTTTTAAAACAAATAATGTCTTAAGTTAATTAAAATTATTGTCAATCAATAATTAATTTTACTCAAAAAATGAGTAATTCTTCTCAATTTCAATTGTTAAAAAAACTAATGACCCGTTTAATTGACTTATCATCAGATATTCACACCTAGAGCTAGAATTACATGTATTTCTAAACACCTATTAACCCGTTACCTGTTTGCTTTGACAAAAATTGATCTGGGTCTACTCTGTTTGCTAATGCGTAAAATCATGCTATTTCCATAAAGAGAAGTTTTAGCTTTGATAAAAACTGTAAAATCAAATCTATATCTTGTCAAATGCAAACAGAAGCAGACCCTGATCAGACAGTTTCTATAGGAGCCGTCTGATCTGGGTCCACTATTATTTTTAATGCGTAAAACACACCATTTCTGTGAAGAGAAGTTTTTGCTTTGACAAAAACTGAAGAATCAGATCTATATTGCGTCAAAAGAAACAGAGCAGACCCTGATCAGACAGCTTCCATAGGAGTCGTCTGATCTGGGTCTACTCTGTTTGCTAATGCGTAAAAACAGGTTTATATGAGGGAAGGGTTAAAAGATTTTTAAAGATATTTTTATTGGTCATTTCACACAAAAACTGGCATTATGTACTGCCTAGCACTTTATTTGCCTAAATACCTGGATCAATGTATAATTGCATAGCTTTATTGACGTCATTTGAATTTCTCAAATACCAGTTTTAGGCATTTTGACCAAAATTGGCAAAATTGGCACAAGTTGTAAACAGTTTAGATCTTGGTCAACCAGTCACTTGGTATTAGATCTGAATCCAGTTCAAGTTTATTCAGCAGTGAAAGGGTGAAAGCAGTGCACTAAGCTTCTATCATCTGCTAGAAATGTTGACCACTGAAAAATTAACATTGTCAATATATTACTGTAACTTAGGTGAGCTATATAGGGCCAATGGCCCTCTTGTTTTCTTTCTTTTTTTTGTTTGGGGTGGGGGGGGGGGTTAGAAAATACTCTATGGTGGAAACGGTTAACCCGTTTCCTGAGTGAACGGTTAAATATTGCTTAACGTCAACCAGTAAACACTGTTTCTCTCAATACACATGCATTAGACATTAATATATCGACTCAGTCTCAACATAACACACCATTGCCATATATTGAAAGTTAAACATGTTTTTATGAATGTGAATTAATTGTATATATGAAATATCTATCTCTCAGATCTGTCTGCCTCTGCCTCGCCCTCCCTCTGTGTCTGTGTGTGTGTCTCTATCTCTCTGTCTCTGTATCTCTCTCTCTCTCTCTCTCTCTCTCTCTCTCTCTCTGTGTCTCTGTGTCTCTCTCCCGTCTCTGTCTGTCTGCCTGTTTGCCCCCTCTCTCTCTCTCTTTTCTCCCTCTCTCTGTCTGCATGTCTGCCTCTCTCTGTTCTCTTTCTCTCCCTGTCTGTCTGTGTGTCTCTCTCTCTTCCTCTCTCTCTCTATGTCTCTGTTCTCTCTGTCTCTGTGTCTCTATCTCTCTATGTGTCTCCCTCTGTCTTTGTCTGTCTGTCTGTCTGTCTCTCTCTGTCTCTGTGTCTCTCTCTGCCTCTCTGTCTGTCTGTCTGTCTGTCTCTGTCTCTCTGTCTCTGTCTGTCTGTCTGTCTGTCTGTCTGTCTGTCTCTCTCTCTCTCTCTCTCTCTCTCTCTCTCTCTCTCTGTCTGTCTCTTTCTCTCCATTTTGACTACCCACCCTAGCTGACATGCACTGCTCAAAAACGCCTGGAAGATGGTTTTCTTTGCTCTGCCAAATCTTTAAAAAGAACGTAATTTCAATCTAATAACGAATGTTAAAGTGGATATTTTTATTTATAATTAGTGATTGTGTTCCTAATACTGTTTGCCAGATTGAAGTAGTTTTCGTTTATAACTCAAGTTCATCCACTAAATTTTGAATGACTACTGAACTACTGCATGCCATGTTAAATATTGCAATTGTGTAAACATGCTACTGAAAGGGCCTGTAAATAGTACTTGTAGTAAACACTGGGGGGAAACGTATCCCGGATATTGCTAATAAATGAGCTGTATTTTGACGCAACGGAGAGAACAGGATGGCAACGAGGGTAAGTAAATGCGTATTTTCTCTTAATTAGTTCTTTTTCGGCAATTGATAGGTGGTGCTTTAGATTCACCATACTCATATTATACACGCTATATACATGATTTGGAATCAAACAATGCAAACGATGGGGAAAATCACAAAATGAACGCCGTGCTCGCGAAAGAATGCATAAACATCTCCCAGGTTTTTTTTATGTTACTGAAAGATGGAATCAAAATATAAAATTCTGAATTGAGCGATCGCTTTGAATATCATTCAACTATGTATACTGAAAATTTCAGTCATATTGGTTCAAGTTTGACCAAAATATGGCCTGAAACGAATAGTCGGTTAGTTACTGTTAGGGTACTGGGGATTGGCAGCTCAAAGATTTCAGTGTACTGGGTATTGCATGATAGTGTACTGGGTATTGCATTTCATTTGTTCTCTTTTTTTTCGTTTTATTGAACGTTGTTAGATATTTCAGATATATTTCTTTCGTGATAAATGCTGTTTCTAGTCAATCGCACATTCTAGATAGATCTATATGCATCTGTATTGAAATACTCGATGATCACTGACTTATTAAAAGCCATTATCTATAAGTACTGGCTACCTGTTAATAATAGTTTTTGTGTAGCAGTGCCGTAAAATCCAACTCATCCATCCATCAATCATAATAGTCTTTTTACTTATTTCTCAATAGATCTGTTGTTTACTCTTCAGTTAATTGATATGAGATTACATGTAGATCTATGTGTAGCTCCATTTAACATGCTCAGTACCATATTGAGTACAGTAAAATTGAAATACTAGTGCATAGTTAGCTCCCCTGTTGAAATTGTCGCCATTTACAGTGACAAAGAAGAAACTCATTGATAACGATCACGGCATCGTCTGGTTAGTCTCATACAAATATGTAGATCTATGCAGGATAAACAAATTGTACAAATTAAGTATGAAAATTAGGAGTTGAACACCTAACTCACCTTCATAAAAATATAGTTTCATAAGTGTTGTATTTGAACTTTTACACAGTTAAAATAAGTGCAAAAAAATTTGAGGGTCAGGAAACGTGCCCGATGTATTATAAACTCATACATAGGTACACAAAATCGTTAAGACAATTTGTAAGAAAAGTTCTCTTTCGAAAGTCACAGTCCCGTAAATTATAGGAATGTGTCCTGTAAATTAGACTGACAAATAATATGATATACATTGCTTTATAAACAGCAGCATTCATCAAAACGAGCATTTAGGAGTATACAAGTAGACCGAAAATTTCAAATTCAACTCTGTAATTTAAAATATCCCTTTTGACTGAACTATGCACTGACCGCTGACAAATGTATGTAATGAAAATAGTTTGATTCAGTCGAACAATCAATTGTTAACTGTTTGCAAGAGTTACTAATAAAATTAACGAAACTGATTACTACTTGCGTTCACATAACCCAGAACCAACCATTTGCTGGGGGAAAAGTGTGTCATTGGATTGTCCCGTAAATTATAAATTTATGTTTAAGGACTATTGGTAAAGGACGTGAAGTTGAAAACATTTTCAGGGACAGTGAACATTCTTCTCCCTTTTCCTGTAGGTACCAGGACGCCTGTCTTGCGCATTACATTTTCTTTTTCAATCAATTTCATCTGCTTTTGATGGCCTTAAGTTTGTTATATTTTATTGTACAGTCAAACATTGATAAGTCTATTAACACGATTTCCTACATACTCGTAATTCAAAGTTTCCATTAGAACTAAAACTACACTTAATTGTTCACCTCTTTATTGGCGAGTGTATATTATCTTTTTCAAACAGCTCAAAGTGCGAATAAATTCTCATTTTGAGTCATTTGAAACAGATATATGATCCTCCCAGCTGTCATTGAATCTATATCTTTCATATTGATGATACATCGTTATATATTTTCAATGACAGCTATACATTTATCAAAGGTTGGCTGTACTTTCTTATTTAAATTATTGCTGCTCTAAATTATCACACTGTCACCAATGTTTTGCTAACTCATGGGTCGAAACTGAAGGTGCACATGCTCAAATAATGCACGTTTCAACAGTCCGCTTCAATTGGTGTTTGAGTAATGAGTCACACAACACCTCGAGACAGATAAATACTATCACAACATATGAAAAGACAGATATACTGACAGACAGACGAAAGTAGGGATGGACGAACAAAACAATTCAGCCATTTAATGGGATTCAAACATGTTGATGTGAATAAAACTATTACTATAATTTACGGGACAAAAGAGATTATATTTTACGGGACACTTTGGTGACTGTATGTGTGGCTTTGTAAATGCCTATTTGAAAGGAGAAATACTTGACTATATTCGTATGTAGGTCGGGCAATAGGAATAAATGCAATGAAGTAAATGTTTGCTCTTTTTGTAGAAATACCAAGTAAGCATGTTCGTCAGTTAACAAGATTAAAAGTAAATATAGTAGTGAAAAAAAAACTGAAAAATTCTACAAATAATTGCCATTAATATATTGCCAATCTTGTTTTTATTGAACCATTTATTATTTCTAAATAGATTTGTATTATACTGGCATAATTTAAACTTAATTTACGCTTGAAAAATTGTGTAGAAATACTTTGATATTGGCATCCTCATCTACGGGACAATTTAATCTAAGCTACGAACTTTCATGTGGAATATTTAAACAATACGAAAAGTTATGTTATTCAAACGTCGATAATTCGGTATTCAAATCATAATTATGAAATAATATGTATACAAATTCAAGGAGGCAATCTTGTAAGCTATTTTTTAAAATGTCAAATAACTCACCTCTTTCTTAGGGAATTGTGTAGACGAATTATGTAGCAAAATGACATCCTCCATGAATTATTTACATGTGACTGTGGTTTAAGTATTGAATTAGACGTAATTGAGTGGCATGACACTCGGGAATGATGGAAGGGGCAACTGCAGAAATATATTTGTCTCGTAAATTAGGCCTCGTAGATTAGGATTTTTTTCTTTTCCGCTGTATTTGATTGGCCAGCAAAATTTTATATGCTTTCTCAAAGTACTTTTCATTAAATTTTGATAAACAATAGGTTATTTAGTACACAAAATTTGCAAAACAAACATAAAAAAGTGTTTCATGGGGAAACGAATATGCTTATTTGTGATGACTCGTAGATTAGAAAGCTAAATTTCCGAAGTGTAATTTAGACATTGGTCTCTGAATTTTTTTCCATAGATAAATTTGGTAAAAAACAATTTTCATACACATGATATACATTATTAAAGGGTGAATGAATAAGGTATTGCAGAATTATCGTGCAGTATGTGATATTCTATTTACCGTTATAGTTTAGCCTCGTAGATTAGGTCTGGTTTGGCGACATTGCATTAGCATGTCAGTGTATTTTAATGTTTGGTTGCTTTAGCGCCGTTTTGTCTTCGTGAAAAACATCCATTAATAATGAATAAATGCAGGGGTTTAAATCGGGCATGATTACATTCTACACTATATTATGGGTACAAGGAAAACTAAAAATGTCCATGGCGACATGCAAATTCCGCCACCCCTTGCAGATTTAAAGGCATGGAAAGCCATTCAGAACAACATTTTATACCGTAAAAATGTTTATGAAATAATCCTAATATAATGAAAAATTGAGAAAAACAATGACACGACGTTAATTGCTTTTAATTGGCGAAATATCAGTTGACTTATATCGGCGACATTGATTGTCCATTTTTTTTAGAGTGGGTCCCCACCAAATAGGCTGTCCTATATCATTGAATGATTCATATAAACTGCATCAACTACAGTACAAGGTAAAGAAATGTCAACTTTTATACCCAACACAGGAACCAGTCTGTATTGTCCTCAAAGATAAGTTCATGCATAACTGAAAAATGCAAACACTGGGGTGTCATGTGTTATGTAAGAAAAATATCTTTCACTCCAGTTAATTGACACTTCTGACAGAGGCACTGACTAAACAGGGATATGTCACTTTGGTTCACACAAGTTCTTCACAAACCCTTTCTAGAATAACAGACATGCATTGTATCTATTCTCTGACAACCATGTATATCTACATGATAAACACAAAATGATGAAAATCCCATGAAAACAGTGCTACTTTATTTTGAGGCAAAATATTTGACACTAATTCTCAGTGGACTTGTAACCTTTGACTACACCATGGAGCATTTGCGGCTAATTGGTGTTCTGATACCAGTTACTTCTACCCAGTTACTGATTTGTATCTGAAAAGGTGTTTTATGTTGAAAAGAATATGTGGCGACGTTCTTGTTTATTGTTGTTTTGCTACCAGATCGCCAGGGTTTTTAATGTCCACACAACAGTGACTGGTTTTAATATTTTAATAAGTTCCTCAAACAGATTTTCATTAACAAAATTCACACAAAGTTCCAGTTCAAGTTTTAGCATTAGACACAAAGTTACAAATCTAAAGTTCCTCAAATATCACACAGTATTAAACACAGTTTTCTAAAATTATTTTTCTTAACTTGTTACTTAATTCTCTTCTACTTTTTTCTCCTTTTTCTCTTATTTCTGCCTTTCTTTTATAGCCTTAGGTTGAAGAATTCACACATGCTCAAGTAACATGGCTTTATGCCAAGTTACAAAAGGTGTGAAAATATATGATTAAAACAATCAATTTATCATGGTAAAAGCAATCTGTTTTAATTGAGTCCAGAAGCCTTTTGAAAGCCAGTTAACATGTGTAAATAACAAAGCATGTAGAAAGATTTGCTGCATATGATTGGGATCTAAACTAAAAATTGAATGAAATACAGTGATGTCTCGTTAATCCGGAATTCGTTAATCCGGAAAACTCGCGATCCGGACGAAAGTCGAGGGGAACGGATTTTTTGTGCAGTAAATTGACTCGTTACATCCGGAAATTCGCGTTCCGGAACCGGACATAGATTTCCGGTAACCAATCTATGTATTTACCTGTATTTGTGACTCGTTAATCCGGCCGGGTCCGTAGCCCCGGGGCTTAATGACCCCTGTCACTAAACAATAGTGCATCGCGGAGGTGCGAATTCTTGTGTTTACAATCACGGGCATGGGTAAAACAACCCCCGACTGTGTGCAAACTGTTTAATTGGTTTGATATTCTTTACTGTTCTTTACTGTTCCTTATTGAGATGAACACTCGCCCAATTAACTTGTTACGTTAAAACCGCGCCGCCATCGTTAAACTGTTAATCACCTTAAATGATTTACTAATTCAGAAATTACTAGGGGATTCCCGCTAGGAATTCCCTAAGATTCTAACTCACGCGTGAGCTGGCTGGTTCCGACTTCCTCCTTACAAGTACATGTACGCGGATGGAATATTCGGGAAACCAGTCATGTCAAAATGGAGACCAAGGTCGATTTT